>JAGFNQ010003126.1:187692-256140 GCA_024364735.1 Boesenbergia rotunda
TGATGCATGTGTCTTGCATCTTGTTATTTCTTTGGATGGTTTATGCTGTGACTTTTCTGAATTTGCCTTGCATATCTATTTTCCTTGCATATGCTTATTGTTGATGCTATGCTGTACTATCTGCATATTTGATACATAGCTATCTTCATGCTTATGATGTCATGCTCATATGATACATATGCTTGTTTTATCATGCTCTATTTTTGTCATATGTGTTCATATGTTTATCAAAATTCAAAACCAATCTATATTGTTTTGGGATACCGCTAGGGTTAAGGGGGAGTATAGTTTAAACTTAACAGCCCTTCTAGACCCCTTTTCGGTGTTCGACAAAGGGGGAGAGTGTTGGTTGGTTAAGTTTAGGATGATCATGTTGTAGGGGGAGGATAGGTGGAGGATCTGGATTCCCCTATGATTCTAAACTTGATTGAGAATCCCTAAACTTAAAATCGGGTTGTCAAACAACAAAAATGGGGAGATTGTTGATGCAGTCTGGCCGTGATTATTGTTTTGATGTTGACACCGATTTTAGTTTAGGTGGATGCTTATTGATTATGATTAAGTCCTAATCGGGGATCAGGCATAGTATGGGAAATCCTAGCTTGGAGGGCTAGGTGGTGGAAAATCCTAACCTGGAGGGTTAGGTATTGAAAATCCTAGCTTGGAGGGCTAGGTGTGTGAAAAGTCCTAATTCGAAAGAGGTGGGTGAAAAGTCCTAGCTTGGAGGGCTAGGTTAAAAGTCCTAACTTTGAGGGTTAGGTGCAAATTCCCATCTTAGAGAATTAGGTGAAAAAGTCATGGCTTGGAGGGTCAGGTCCTAGCTTGGAGGGCTAGGTTTGGAAAGTCCTAATCCGGAAGAATTGGCTGAAAAGTCCTAGCTTGGAAGGCTAGGTGAAAAGCCCTAACTTGGAGGGTTAGGTGCAAATTCCCAACTTGGAGGGTTAGGTGAAAAATCCTTAGCTTGGAGGGCTAAGGTGGATTAAAACTTAGCTTGGAGGGCTATGTTTGAGTCCCTGGATCGGTCTAGTGATCGATCAGGGAATCTGGCACGCTGCTCCTTCGTGGATCGGTCGTGTGACCGATCCAGCAATGACTGATCGGTCTGGTGACCGATCAGGGAGCACACAGTGAGGTTGGGAACCTACTGTACTGCTCCTAATCGATCTGGTGACCGATCAGGGAGTACGTGTTTCACCCATTGCTTTGCTCCTGATCGGTCTGGTGACCGATCAGGGAGCAAACAGTGAGGTTGAGTTCCCTTGCTGAACTGCTCCTGATCGGTCTGGTGACCGATCAGGATCACTGTGCAGATCGTTCTGGAGAACGATCCAGCATCGCAGGTTCCTCACTATGATCGATCAGGACGGTGCCTGATCGGTCTGGTCACTACCAGATCGGTCTGGTGACCGATCAAGAGGTTTCCTGATCGGTCCGGTGATCGATCAGGGGATCTGGACTGCGAAACTCAGAAATCGCCCGATAAAGGGGTGGATCGGTCGGGTGATGGACCCACAACCTGGGATCGGTCTGGTGATCGATCCAGGAGAGTCCCAAAGAAATCGCGATTTCTAATCGAGCGTTGGGGACCGATCAGGACGGAGCCTGATCGGTCTGGACCCAGCCTGATCGGTCTGGTGACCGATCAAGAGGCTCTCTGATCGGTCCGGTGACCGATCACTTTAATTCAAAATGCACTGTCAGACGCTCTGATCGCGTCTAAACGTATCCGATTCTCTGCGCTTAACATTTGATATCCATCTGATATTTGATATGTTGTTTGATATGTTGCTCTAACACACTGATTAAGCTGCAGGTGACAAGGGAGGATTCAAACACTCAAGGAGAAGTCAATGGAGCCTTTCCTTGGAGCAAGTTTGTCTGTTTTCCATCTCAGGTTGCAACGGCCAGAGCTGCAGACTGGAGATGCTGACTGGAGCTTGGCTGAGAGGAGCTCAGGAAGTCCAGGGAGGGCTCAGTGGTAGTTGGCGTTGGCAGGGAAGCAGCTGGAGGCTGCAGGAGATGCTGTCACCTGGTGCTGAGTGGAGAAACAAAAGGGCGGAAGAAGGCTTCGATGAAGCAGTGTTCGCAAACTAAGTTCTTGCTGCGCCTTGGGTTCTCCACAACTTGCTTGCTTGCGCATTCTAAAGTCTCATCACATTGAGCAAGCTACTACAATCGAGAAGCAATCATCCATTACTTGAGCGCTTGAAGGAAAGAACAAGAAGCTTGGAGTCCGACAGCGGGAAGACACGAGGAAGGGTTTCTTGCGTGAGATCGCCGCTGGGTGGAGCTCAGGAAAGCTTGCTGTGTTCTTGTCTTTGCTAAGTGCTTGAGTAAGATCCTTCTTGTTGTTACTTTGTGCTTAAACTTAAATCTGTGATTGAAACGCTGTAGAGAGGTTTCTCCACCGAGAAGGAGGTTGTCTTCTATTCGGTGTTAACCGGGGCTTGATCTGTCGACGATCAAGGGATCGCCCACCTTAAGGGCACGCCAAGGAGTAGGGGCAAGTTATCCCCGAACCTTGTAAACCCTCCTTGTTAGCAATCTTTCTAGTGTGTCTTCTTTGCTTTCGTTTTCTATTTTCTGCTTACTCTGTGATTATTTCTTCCGCTGTGCTACTGATAAGTTTGAGTGCAGAAATTTAATTTGTGCCAAAGGTCAAAGTGATTGGCTATATTCACCCCCCCCCCTCTCTAGCCATCCGGGTTCCAACAATCTTGACCCTTTTGTTTCCAAGAGTTGCATAAGATATAATTGGTAAAATTTTACCTACCTAATTATACCAAGTCTTGGCTGATTAGCCAAAGCTAACTCAAGATGAGGTATAATATGGATCTTGTCCCACATGAATATGGTCGCTTTTTGGTTTGGAGCTAGTAGTATAGGCAAATTGAGTTTGCCTACATCCATGACTAGCCCTTATCAATGCTCTACGATTCAGTGGGAGTATTATTTAATTAAAGACCTAATTAAATGATCTAGATATGATATTTATTTCTGTATATTTTACTATTGTAGATCACCATGTCATCTAACACGCCAAATACTCTCTCTCTACGATCCCTCCTTGAGAATGACAAGATCAACGGAGCTAATTTCCTGGACTGGTATAGAAACTTGAGGATCATCCTCAAGCAAGAATGAAAGTTGTACGTCTTAGAGCAACCTCTTCCTGAAGCACCCGCCACTACCGCTACTCGTGCGGAAAAATATGCTTACAAGAAGCATCAGGATGATGCACTTGATGTATCATGCCACATGCTTGCCATCATAAACTCTGAGCTTTTGAAGCAACATGAGAACATGGATGTGTAAGATATGTATACTGAAAGACATGATTTTTATATATGAACATCTTCATTTTGAAAAGAGAATCACAACTACACTAGGTGCCTGTTTACATTAGTGCATGCATAAAGTCCAATACTACGCATTGTAGATAACATGGTGTGTGGTGACACACGGATGATCGTGTTATCAGTTCCCTACCTAGTATAAGTAGAGGCTCACAACCGAGATGGAATTGGATAACCCATCGGAATGGTTGTAATGTAATTAGGTGTGGTTGGTCTTGACCATAGAATTACACTAGTGTGCTTTGAGTATATTGAGCAGGACCAAAACCCGAGGTTTTTCAATTTGTACTGACTCGATAATTGGATAGGACCTCAGACTTTATTATTGAGTATGATCCCTTAATCCCGATATAATAACGAGCATATATTATTATTTATTATTTCTTTGATTTACCAATTGGCGAGATCTATTTTGTTAGATCGATAGGCCCGGTAAGTTGGGAGATAATATTAATAATATGATGTACCATTGATTATTGACGGAATCCGTGTCCTGGTGAGTCGGGTTGATGATGCCCCCTTGATGAGCTCGAAAAGTTCATCATGCTAAACCTTGCAGGTGGATTTGATCCGGCATGATGATAAGGTCGAGTGGTACTCGTCAAGGATCCAGAGGTTAATTAATTTGAATTGTCAGTAATTTAAATTAATTAATGGGCATTCAAGATCTTAAACACGGGGGGATGGACGACTCGTAATAAGTGGACCCCATATGTAAATATGGGGGTTGGTGAGGTAATTCAATGGGGATCCTTTAGTGGAATGGATTCTCATTAATGGATCGGGTTTGGATCCATAGCAGGCCAAGATCCAACTCCTCCTCATGGTCCCTATCGTAGCCCTATATACCCCATGGTGGCATGAAACCGGGAGGCTTATCGATCTAGATAATAAATCCTAGAAGACACGTGAAACCCTAACTCTTTCCTTCTCTCTTCCTCTCCTCCTCCTCTCTCTCTCCTTTTCTCAGCGCCAACTGCAGATTTCTCCATGGGCACGCAGCTTTTGGTTGAACAGAAAATTGCCAAGCAATTGTTCAGATTAAGAGAGGCAGCAGGTCAATTGGTATCAGGATTCATAAACTCTAGTACTTATCCTGGAGGTATAGAGTTCGAATCCTGAGGAAGGTAAAAATCCACTGGCCAGGGGTGGAAAGACCTAGTGAGTAACGACACGGTTGTTGGTCGTCGACATCGGTTGTTGGTCGACGATATAGTTGGGCCGCCAAATATTGATTTGGCCGCTAGGTTGTTGGGCCCGAGGGGCCAGGTTGTTGGGCCGTCAAATGTTGATTTGGTCGTCAATGGGTTGAGGGGTCATGCCGTTACAATAAAAAGGCGCCTTTTATTGTAATGACACGGTCTCTCAACCCCTTTGGCGGCCAAATCAACATTTGGCGACCCAACAATCTAACCCCTCAGGCCCAACAACCAAGCGACCAAATCAACATTTGGTGGCCCAACTATGTCGTCGACCAATAACCGATGTCGATGACCAACAACCGTGTCGTTACTCACTAGGTCTTTCCACCCCTGGCTAGTGGATTTTTGCTTTCCTCGGGATTCGAACTCTAGACCTCCAGGATAAGTACTAGAGTTTATGAATCCTAATTCCAATTGAGCTAAAATTGTCACGACCCCAGAGGCACATGCTTCCTCGAAAATCGGGCAGCATCTCCCCTGTACGGCGGACAATATGAGGCAAATATACATACATCACCACATAAAAGATGGTTCAGCCATCATAACAGTAATATAGAAACACAACCACGCAGTTATAATATAACGGCTGGCTCAGCCACCATATACATGAAAGAAACTAAAATCAACGAGAACTCAAACGTCTCAGTCATAATAATAACAAAATCAGTCCAATAACTGATAAACAAATGAAATGCGGAAAACTAACACAATACCGAAATTGAACCGCTAAACCAAACCGACAAGGTGGGACTGAGGGACTGGCAACTGGATCATCTCCTGGCTCCATGCAAAACATCTACCTGCTACCTGAAACAAAAATAGGTGGTAGCGGTGGTGAGTCCGGACGAACTCTGCGGGTATATGAGTAGACAATAAGCATGACATAACAATAAGGTATAATATGTAGAGAATCCAATAGAGTACAGTCCATAAGGAATATAGGAACCTAAACATGCATAACATATATCGAACAATAGGTTATAAAACTGAATAATAACTAAACAGGCATAAAATAACGCAACAACAATAAAACCAAGATATAGATGCATGTCAATCATGTGCAACAACCATAGCTCATATAAGTGCATCAAACACAAACAAATGCATAAAAGAAATATGTATGCATATGATGCAATGACATGTGTCACCCCTGACGCCAGTCAAGCCACCAACACATCTCAACTGTGTGACCGAGTGGGTAGGGTTGTGACAATTGTACGCACTCCAACAACAAATACCACAGAAGGTGTGGTTAAGTGGACAGGATGCTGGGGAGCCTACACTCCAAACCCCTGTACATAGGGGGAGCAACTACAACTACAATATCCCTCGAAAAACAACGGTAAGGGTGTCACTGTTTGGCATAACAGGACAGATGCTCGCACTCTAATAACTACCACGACAACAAGTGGTTGAGTGAATCGAGCAATAATATGACTAACTACGGCTTAACCAAATGTAAGCCCAACAGTCGTTAGTATGCAATGTGCAAGTATGGTGCATGCTATATGATGCACGACAACCGAAGAAACAACGATGCAATAAAATCCAATGAGTATACGATGCATCAATACAACTAACCAGAAATTGCAAACCAATGATTATGCACCTACACTAATAGGTAGGATATTTCTAATGCCAAATAAACCTAATTGTGTTTAATGGACTTCTAAGTGCTCGCATACAAACAACACTTTACAGAATAGAAAACCAATAGAGAACTGTACGGATACAAATTTGGAATACTCAAAGATCAACGAAGAAAAAGTATCAACGACGATGTTAAAATAACAACCGACAAAGAACAAGGTCAAGCAACCTACTAGACATAATATAGCCATGCTTTTAAGGTAAAAGAAACTACTCGAGTACAAAGGAGAAGTACCCGCCTTTATTATAGAAGTTCGTGAACGAAGAGGACCTTCCGAAATCAACCAAACGAATCCAAATCAAGGTCCTATATCAATACATGTTATTTAGCCAGGTACATATAACATAAACAGCTATATCTAATCCTAGCTCTATTGTAGATTGGGTAATAAACCAACCCCTAACCATCCCCAAGACATCCTCCTCATAGCTCCAAGAGAACAAAGCTATCCTTTTATTCTAAACAGAATTACTACCTTTCACCATAATTTTTACATAGTATCCCACTAACCTCAACCGAACCAAAATTAAAGCAGCATTCCTCTTTAATTCACCCAGCAACTGCACACATGACACAAAGCTTCAAACCCAAACATAATTCAAATCAGAAACAAGGCTATGATTCCAACACACTCAGCACAAAAACTACTCAACACTTAGCTTACGACACGATGCAACCAAAATCAAAAGGAATTAATTTAATCCCTATAAGGCAATTAAGAAGGTTCCGATCAGAATACAAGTTTTTACATGTGCAGGGAAAAATAACAACAACGCATCAAGGTAAACAAATCATGCTCATCACACTAAACTTGCTCCTTTCCAAACCCTACTGATGACAACTCCCTAGCAAAAATAGAACAGAGATTAACAACCTCATTCAACAACATAACCCCCTCAAATCAGATCCAGAAGCAAAGAAACCACTCAATCCCAAACCTACCCAATTCAATTCAGAACATAGGATCAGAAACCCATACCCAAATCTAATCCCAATAAGGAAGACTCATGGCAGGGCAGAAACTCACAACTGTGACATTTAAAAACCATAGGAACTACTGCAATCAATAACCAAATGGAACAGTGGGATCTCACTACTGCAATCAAACTCATCCAAGATCCCAAATCATATAGAACATTCAAAACCAGAAATTATTCCATAGCCCCAACCCCATTCCGACAAATCATTCACACACAACTTTCAAGCAATCAATGACGCTATCCTATCTACACAACTCGGAAAGAAATTCTGTAATCCATACCTAATTGGTGGTCGTTCGCGCGCGAGGAAGGAGAACTTTCCGACGAAGTGGAGGAAAAATCGCCGGCTTAGGGGTTGTAGTCAAATCAGGAAGTCGGGGCGCTCGGCGTCTCGGTTGTCCACACTGAAGAAAACGAAGAAGAGGAAACAACAGCAGAGGAAGGAGAAGAAGAGGAGGAAAGGCGGCGCTACGAGGAACCGCTCGGTGTGGTTGTTCGGCGGTGTCGGGGCGAGGGTGAAACGAAAGAAATAGAGAGGAGAGGAAAGTTTTTAGGGCATTTTAACATCTTTGGCATTTTGCAAATAAGCCCTCAAATTTTTGCTATTCACAACTAGATCCCTAATTTAAAAAGGCCCTTTAAATTTTCAGTTTTCAACAGGAGAAAAGCCCGTGAGTAGGAAGGTGGCTCACGCAAGCATCATGCTTGATTGGAGAAACCGGTTCCTACCTTTGAGAAGCTGCTGTTTGGTGGAGAAAACATGCATGGAAGAAAGAGGGTTGCCCTCGCAATCCTCTGGTGCTTCGACTGCTGTTTGGAGGAGAAGACGTGCAAGGGAGCAAGAAGATTGCTCACGTAATCTTTTGGTGCTTCGCTTGTCTTGGAGGAGGGTTGTTGGTGCAGTGCTTATGAGAGCATGATTAATCCACTATGAGTGGATTAATTCCTGCATGAGCAAGAAAGCATTTGGTGGCTTTCAGAGGAAGTAGCGATTTTTCTCAAGGGAGAAAAGTTGTTTACGTGACTTTTCTCAACGGAAGAAAAATCTGCCTATTGGGTTTTGCGTTTGGATTATCTCCTTGGAGTGGCCGGCGGCTTCCCTTTTGTTAGGGATTGGTTGGCAGAAGGAGAAGGGATCGACTTGGTGGCCACGGTGTAACGACACGACCCCTCAACCCATTGGCGGCCAAATCAACATTTGGCGGCCCAACAACCTGGCGGCCAAATCAACATTTGGCAGCCCAACTATGTCGTCGACCAACAACCGATATCGACGACCAACAACCGTGTCGTTACTCACTAGGTCTTTCCACCCCTAACCAGTGGCTTTTTGCCTTCCTTAGGATTCGAACTCTAGACCTCCAGGATAAGTACTAGAGTTTATGAATTCTGATACCAAAGGCACGATGTGTTTCACTCACTAAAGGGGTGACGAGGTTTGGGTTGCGAGGTAAGCTAGCTCCATGTTACATTGAAGCGTTTCAGATTTTGGAGGGATAGCGTATTGTCTGGCATTACCACCGTCTTTGGCTGAAGTTCACGATGTGTTTCATGTTTCCATGTTGAGGAAATATGTACCAGATCCTACATATATCTATCTACATTGTTGATACAGGTGTTGATACCTGTTGTTGTTGACTAGTACCTGTTGGGGTAACTAGTATTTGTTGTGGTTCCCTAGCTAAATTTGGGAAACAAATTTTTGTTAATTGGGGAGAATGTTAAATACCAAGTTTCAGGGAGTTAAATGGCAAAATTTAAAATATAAGGGCTTAGTTGTAAATTTTTGAACTTGGAGGGTTTAATTACAAGATGTCAAAAATAGTTATAAAAAAACTAAATCACACAGCCCTAAACTACCCGACCCCTTCTCTGCCTCGACACCGCCGCAGACCTCCCCGCACACGAGCGGTTTCGCCCTAGCCGAACGCTGCCGCAGCGATTCCCAGCGAGTGAGCGTTGTCTTCCACCGCCTTCTTCTCGTTCCCTTCTTCTTCTGTCTTCTCCGGCGTGCAGGAATAGGGCGCCGCACGCCGTGCGCTGCTGTCTTGTGTAGAACCCTAGCCCAGCATCTCTTCCCTCTTCGCTTTCCTTTGCTCGCGTCGGCACCAACTCAGGTAAGCCATGATCAGAAGATTTTGATGCTTGGATTAGATTGACTCTGCCCTGTGTTCTTGATTTCTTTGTCGTGGGTTGATGTGTTAGAATGCGGATACGGGAAGGTTAAGGCAAGGGAAATCAGGTAAGGCTTTGGTCAGATTTCAATTCTGCCAATTTTAGATTCGTGTTGTTCTCCTTAGGTTGTTGCCGTGGCTTGGGTGGAAGAAACTAATATGTAACTGATAAGCACCATTTTGTTGATTATTTTAATTGCTAAAATCCATGTTTGACCCATGTTTTACTTGCTTAATTGTGAATTTACCCTAGGTTTTAGAACTTCCTCTTATTTTGGACTTAATTGCAAATTTGCACAAAATTTGATTATTTGGCCACTAAATTTTTGATCTATTTTTGTAGGCATGAAAGGTTCATGGACCTAGGGCATACTGGGTCAAACTTGAGTCGGAAGTGGACCCGGATCGAGTTATCAAGCTTCGGATTAATCCGGGTCGTCCGATTCAAAAGCGGCTAGATCTGAGCCATCTGGAACCATCTGAAGCAATCCGAGCTAGGGTTTTGGTTGATCAAGCACTTTGATCAAGATCTGAAGGTTTCATCCCAATCAGAGCTCAATCAACCGTTGGATCAAGCTCGGAGGGCTCTAGATCGTCCATTCAAAGATTAGGTTGATCTGGAACATCCGTTGCACATCTGGAGTATCCGAGCTACCACGAGGCAGATCCTGACCCCTGATCATCATCATCAAAGTTTGGCTCAGATCAGAGCAAGATCAGCCGTTGGATTTCTTCAAATCAATCTGGGTCGTTCATTCATAATTACTTAAGGAAATTTCGCCACAGCTTCTCCCTGTCGTGTCTTCGCCGCAACTGTTCATCGTCATCGTTCTTCTTCATTTTTTTTCTTGCAATTTCCCTTAGTTGAAGGCGTGACCACCTCAACATCAACCCTAGATCAAGTTTTGGATCATCGGATGAAGCTTCCTTGGAGAATTCAACTCAGTTTCGCACCGGACAAAGTTGTTTGAGGGTTTCGACAGCTTTGTGGTGCGATCACTCGAATCTCACCCACAAGCCATCTCCGATCATCTGAACCATCTGTAGGGGTTCTCAGGTGAGCTCAGAGCATCTTCAAATCACCACCGCAATCCATTAAACCAAGATTGAGGAGTTCGGATTGGATTTTCCCAACTTAGTGCAGAGTGAGCTGAAATCGATCAATTGAAGTTGTTTCCAGTGATTTGTGGAGCTGAAGGGGTTCTTGGCTTGCCCTTGCGTGATGAACAAGGAATTCTTGAGCTCGGGAATGGTTGAGGAGTAGTTTTTCTAGAGAATTTTCATGTTTCTTAGCTGTAATCTTGATTTCTGCAAGTGTTTTGTTTCTGATTTAGTATCAGTTGTTGTAACTTCCATTTCCACTTCGATTTTGTCTTAATTAGGTTTAATTCTTGCAGGTAGTTAGCTAGTGAACTTGTTTAGTGATCAATTGCATTTAATCTCAATTTATTTTCTGTTTAATTGCTGTGTATCAGCTAGTTTTCACTGTATTTGCTTGCGTGCCAATTTCAGTCGCGTGCCACTTCAATTCCTGCATTTTCTTTCAGTTTCTGAACTTGTATCAGAGTTGTTTGTTTTCTAAATTGTCTCTTCATTTAGTAAGTTGTTAATTGCTGCATTCGAGCTAGGTAGATGCTTGTATAGTTAACATAGAACTTAGTTTTGGTTGCCCGCAATTCCGTTTTAAGTTTTCAGCTTAGCTAGCGTATCAACTTTAACCTCTGCCACTTAGTTTCAGGTTCAATGTATTTCAGTCTGTAGTTTCTGAATTTACATCCATTAAATTTCAGTTCTAAGGAATTTTATGTGAGCATTAGCTTAGAGCAATCAATTTCCGTTACTTGTTTGGTTTTAACATCCAAATCAGTTTTGAATTTCGCAAGCCATTCCTTTATTTCTGCATTTCTGCATTTAGTCCTTGCAAGTTCATTTCAAGTTTCAGCTTGCTTGAATTGGTTGGAACTTGATTTGAAATTCTGAATTTACTTTTGCAAACTTCTTCGTTGAAGATTTTGTTTTCCAAATTGCAATCGATCTGCATTAGCATCATCTTAGGCATATCAATTTTCTTTGTTGTTTGCCAAGTTGCTGAAATCTGCCCTGTTCTGCATTTCTGCTTCCATTCATTTCTGATTAGAACTGCATCATTAGCTTGTTTCTTGAGTTGAATTGATCAGTATCAAGTCGGAATTGTCAGCTATTAGTTCTGCATTTAGTCTTAACTTACGGCACATAAGTTACTTCCTCTTTGTATCAAGTTGATTTCATTTTTTTCACTTTGTATCAAGTTAGGTTTCGGCATTAGTTTCAACCAAAAATTTCAGCATTGTTTCAATTCTTTTGCTTAATATTTGGTTTGAAATTAATAATCAGAATTGCTCTCCAAAAGTCTATTAAGTCCCTTGGTGGCGTAGGTTTCAATTTGCTTGAGTTCGTTAGTTGTCTTATACTTTGTTAGCTCAACTAGTTAAGTTTCTTTAATTTTCCTTGCGCTTTCATTTCTGAATTGCAAACAACCCCAGATCTCATTCGAAACCCCAAAATTCGCAAACGACACATAAATACGAGCTCGAATCACACAACATCAACTAGTCCCTAGGAAAAATACGACCTGTGGCCCCTTTACTACGTTTTCATATTTTGATTACAAAAAGGGTTTCCAGCTTTTTATTCATATTTAAATTTGAGACCCACACTTTCATGACAGCCTATTTTGTGGCCATCAAATTTTTGGCGCCGTTGCCGGGGAACTACTAGTTGATTTGTTTGATTTTTGCTTGTGCATTCATTTCACATCTTTCTTGATTTATTTTTGTGCTTATTGCTATATCTGGTGATTTGATTTTACTTGTTTCATCTTTTTATCTACTTTTACTGTGATTTGTTTTGGTTTTATGACCAGGTCTATTGGTGGTGATCTTGAAGAATTTGACCCTGAGATTGAGAGGACTTTCAGAGCCAGGAGGAGCCAGGGCATTCTTTCTGAGACTACAGATATTCCTCCTATTCAGACTATTCCCACTCACTCAGGCAGTATCATGGCAGACCACCAAAAGATTATGAAGGAACTCACAGCACCAGATGCTTCATTTCAGTATTCCAGCATCGCTTATCCAGAGCTAGCTGGAGATTTTGAGCTCAGATCTGGACTCATCCATTTGCTACCCAAATTTCAAGGATTATCTGGGGAGGATCCAAATAGACACCTGCACGAGTTTCATGTTGTATGCTCTACTATGAGACCTCAGGGAATTTTTGAAGAAGATATCAAGCTGAGAGCTTTCCCCTTTACACTGACAGGAGCAGCAAAAGACTGGTTTTACTATCTACCTACTGGGCACGTGGCTAGTTGGATTTCTATGAAGAAAGCATTTTTGGAAAAATATTTCTCAGCCTCCAGAACAGTAATAATTAGGAAAAGCATCTGTGGCATTCTGCAAGTTGTGGGTGATACGCTTTATGATTACTGGGAGAGATTCAACAAGTTGTGTTCTAGTTGCCCCCAGCATCAAATCAGCGAGCAGCTTTTGATTCAGTACTATTATGAGGGATTGCTGCAGATGGATAGGATTATGATAGATGCTACAGCTGGAGGAGCCCTAGTGAATAAAACGCCAGATCAAGCTAGGGAGCTCATTTCTAATATGGCTGAAAACTCACAACAATTTGGGAGCAGAGCATTGACCACTAGAGGAGTTGGTGAAGTTCAGGTGGTTTCAAATGATCAGAAAGAGATAAAGAATTCACTGGCAGAGATCGCATCATTTATGAAGCAATTGAATGTTAATAATGCAATTCAGAGTTCAAATATTTCAGCTCCTCTACAAGCTAATCAAGTGATGAGGGTCTGCAGCATTTGCTCTAGCCAAGAGCACACTTCAGATTCATATCCCACCCTCCAACAAGACGAGACAGTAGCAGCATTGGAAAGAGGACAATTTCAAGCAAGAAACAATCCTTACTCCTCTACTTACAACCCCGGTTGGAGGGATCACCCAAATCTAAAATATGGGAACTCTTTCTGCCAACAAAACCCTCAAACACAGCAATTGCAACAGCCTCCACAGAATTTCCAGCAATCACAGCCACAGCAATTTCAGACCCAAAATCAAAATTTTCAGCCTCCATTTCAGCCTAATTTCCAGCAAACTCAGCTGCAATATCAGCCCCAATTTCAGCCATTCCAACCTCAATTCCAATCATATCAGCAAGGGCAGCAAGGTGGTCAACCATTTCAAACATTTCCACCTCAAAACCAACCATTTTTCCAGCCCTCACATCCCTATAATCAGAATTTCCAGCCCTACAATCAAGGGTTTCAAAATCAGAATTTTCAGTCCTCATCACCGAATTTTCCACTTCAAAATCAGAACTTTCAAGGCTACAACTCCCAGCAAGATTTCCAAGCATGTCAGCCCTCTAATCAGCCGTATCAACCGCAAATTTCATCCTCCTATCAGCCCCAACAGCCACATTTTCAAGGATCTCAGCAAGTTCAACAATTTCAGCCTACTACCTTGTCATTTCAAGGTCAGACAAGGAACTATGCTAACCAAGGAGGCTATGGGAGCTCAAGTGGAGGAAATGCGCAGCAACAATAAATGATGGAGATGATACAACAAGTTCTACAACAACAACAACACCAACAACAACACAATCAAAACCTTGAGAGGCAAATGGGACAATTGGCTAGTCGGATTAACCAAAGTCAAGCTCAAGGATCAAGTCAACTCCCTTCCCAAACTGTTCCTAATCCTAAATGAAACGTGAGTGCTATTACTTTGAGGAGTGGGAAGGTTACTTCATCTCTAAATGGTCCAAGAGCTGAAATTTCGGAAAACCTGACAGCACCTTCAATTCCAACTCAAAACAGCCCTGAAACGACTTCAAATTCAGTTGGTTCCACCCCTAGCCCGTGCCCAACCCCTTCCTCAAGTAATCCTCCAAATTTGGTGGAAAACGTAGAAGAAATCAGTGCCGAGACGCAAGGTACAGCAGCCACTTCGCAAGGGACAGCAACTAAAATTTCAACCTCTCCACTTCCGACCAAAGAAGATGACTTTAGGGTTCCCTTACCCTTTCCACAGCAGAGAGCACATGCCAAAAGACAAGTGGAGGAGGAGAAGGCTAAGGAATTCAATGAATTAGTGGAACTTTTTAGCAAAGTAGAGATCAATGTACCTTTGTTGACCATGATCAAGCAGATTCCAAAGTATGCTAAGTTTTTGAAAGATCTTTGTGTTCACAAAAAGAAACTTAAGGAAAATGAGTTGGCCAGCTTTGGGAAGAATATTTCAACACTTATCCACTCCATTCCTCAGAAGTGTGAAGACCCAGGGGTATTTACTGTTTCTTGTGAGATAGGGAGTACTACATTCCATGATGCTATGCTTGATTTAGGAGCTTCCATAAATGTGATGACCAGGTCAGTATTTCAGATGCTCGGCATAGGCCCTTTACAGCCCACTGGTGTGGTGATACAGCTAGTAGACAGGAGTCAGACCCACCCAGCAGGTATGATTGAAGATGTTTTGGTGAAGGTAAAGAAGCTAATATTTCCTGCAGATTTTTATATTTTGGATATGGAGGGAGATTATCTGGCACACCGTTCTCCGCTTATTTTAGGAAGACCATTTCTGAAGACTACTAGAACCAAAATTGATGTATATGCCGGTACACTTTCCATGGAGATCGGAGATACGGTGGTTCAGTTTAGCCTTTTCGATGCTATGAAGCATCCGAGAGAGGATCACTCCATCATGAGCATGGACATTCTTGAGGAGCTGGAGCAGACAGAGTTAGAGGCTGAGGGATTTTTACCTGATTTTGCTGGAGGAGCTATGTATTCAGAGGAGGCTGAGAGATTATTTACTGCTGAGACTGAGGATTTTTCAGAAGATATTTCAGATGCACTTCCAGCTGGAGAGGTTTTTCTAGGTGTAGGGGATTGCACAGAGCCCCAAGGATCACCTATTTTTCTTGAGATTCAAAGTGTAGGGGATTGCACAGAGCCCCAAGGATCACTTATTTCTACAGAGGAAGACCAGAGTGAACTGAAGCCACTTCCAGGCCATTTGAAGTATGCGTACCTAGGAGAGGAGCAGACTTTTCCCGTGATTATTGCACAACATTTGGAGTCAGAACAAGAAGAAAAATTATTACAAGTCCTGAGGCACTACAAGAAGGCAATTGGGTGGACTTTATCAGATATACCAGGTATTAGCCCAGCTATCTGCATGCACAGGATATTTTTGGAGGAAAATGTCAAACCTGTGAGGCAACCACAAAGGAGACTCAATCCACTTATTTTGGATGTTGTAAAGAAAGAGGTGACTCGACTTCTACAGGCAGGTATCATTTACCCTATTTCTGACAGTCAGTGGGTTAGTCCTATTCACGTGGTGCCCAAGAAATATGGAGTGACCGTGGTGGCAGATGAAAGCAATGAACTAGTGCCCACCAGAGTTAAGAATTCCTGGGGAGTCTGCATTGATTACATGAAGCTCAACAAGGTCACAAGGAAAGATCACTTCCCTTTACCCTTTATTGATCAGATGCTTGAGAGATTGACAGGGAAGTCGCATTATTGTTTCTTGGATGGATTTTCAGGCTATTTTCAGATTTGCATAGATCCAGAGAACCAGGAGAAGACTACCTTCACTTGCCCCTTTGGCACTTTTGCCTACAGACGTATGCCCTTCGGACTCTGCAACGCACCCGGTACATTTCAGAGATGCATGGTAAGTATATTCGGTGAGTTGCTAGAGGACTGTATGGAGATATTCATGGATGATTTTTCAGTTTATGGCACATCTTTTGATTCATTCTTAGATAATTTGTCTAGGGTTTTGCATCGTTGCATTGAAACTAACCTTGTTCTTAATTTTGAGAAATGTCACTTCATGGTAGAGCATGGGATTGTACTTGGACACATAGTCTCTCGGAAAGGTATTGAGGTAGATCCTGCGAAAATCAGTGTTATTTCTTCTTTATCTTATCCCGTATGCGTACGGGATGTTCGTGCTTTTCTTGGACATGTAGGGTTTTACCACAGATTTATTAGAGACTTCAGCTTGATTGCTCGACCCTTGACATGACTTTTGCAGAAAGATGTTGAGTTTCATTTTGATGAAAATTGCAAGGAAGCTTTTCATAGGCTCAGGGAGGCTCTTACCTCAGCTCCTATTATTACATCACCTGACTGGACTCTACCATTTGAATTAATGTGTGATGCTTTTAATTTTGCAGTGGGAGCTGTTCTAGCACAGAGGGTTGATGGAGCACCACATGTCATTTGCTACACCCCCAAAACCCTAGATGCCGCCCAAGCCAACTACACCACGACTGAAAAGGAGCTTCTTGCCATTATTTTTGCTGTAGATAGATTCATATCTTATTTATTGTGCTCACATGTTATTATTTTTTCTGATCATGCAGCTCTCAAATACTTGTTGAAGAAGCCTGATGCAAAACCCAGATTGATCAGATGGATGCTCCTACTCCAAGAATTTGACCTGGAGATCAAGGATAGAAGTGGAAAAGAGAATTTAGTTGCAGATCATTTGAGCAGACTTGAAGGAGATGGATCTCCTACCACCATTGATGATGATTTCAGAGATGAGCACTTGATTACAGTGCATGGTGAGACACCGTGGTATGCAGACCTAGTTAACTTTCTTGTTGCACATGTATTTCCCACTCAAATTTCTAAGGCTCAAAAAGATAAATTAAAAAGTGATGCAAAGTTTTATGTGTGGGATGATCCTTATTTGTGAAAATTTTGTAATGACCAAATAATTAGGAGATGCGTACCAGATCATGAGTTCTCTTCTGTCCTTACCTTTTGCCATTCATCAGCTTGTGGGGGGCATTTTGGACCCCAGAGGACTGCTAGGAAAGTACTAGAATGTGGTTTATACTGGCCCACCCTTTTTCATGATTCATATGTTTTTTATAAAAATTGTGATAGATGTCAGCGAACTAGGAACATAGGAGTGAGACATGAGATGCCCCAAAACACTATGCTTTACTGTGAGATTTTTTATGTTTGGGGGATAGATTTTATGGGACCTTTTCCTGCATCTTATGGTTATCTGTATATTTTACTTGCTGTAGATTATGTTTCAAAATGGGTGGAGGTCATTCCCTCCAAGACTGATGATTCTTCTGTTGTTTGTAGTTTTGTTAGGTCACACATTTTCTGCAGGTTTGGCTTTCCAAGAGCAATAATTAGTGTCCAAGGATCTCATTTCTGCAACAAACACATGAAGGCACTGTTGAGTAAATATGGGGTGGTACATAAAGTTTCTACATCCTATCATCCCCAAACAAATGGACAGGCTGAGATTTCAAACAGAGAGATCAAATTCATTTTAGAGAAGACAGTTGGGGCCACTAGAAAAGACTGGAGCAAGAGGCAAGATGACGCACTCTGGGCCTACAGAACAACATATAAGACACCGATTGGCATGTCACCCTACCGCTTGGTTTATGGTAAGGCTTGTCACCTCCCCATGGAAATAGAGCACAAGGCATATTGGGCGGTGAAAGCTTGTAATTTCGATGCTACCAAGGCGGGAGAAGAGAGAAAATTACAACTCCAAGAACTTGAAGAAATTCGGCTAGAAGCATTTGAAAAATCAAGGATCTACAAGGAGAAGACCAAGAACTTCCATGACAAGCACATTGTGAAGAAAGATTTCCAAATTGGTGACAAGGTATTATTGTACAAATCAAGGCTCAAGCTGATAAAAGATAAATTAAGGTCAAGGTGGGATGGTCCATTTATTGTAACTAATATTTTTCCCTATGGTGTTGTGAAAATTTAAGATGCATCTAATGGTTTTATTTGGAAAGTCAATGGCCACCGGCTCAAAAGGTATTTCGAAGAACTAAAGGAGCTAGAGGTGGATGGGTTGGACATGAATGAAGCTATCTAGCCAACTTAAGGGGAGTTCACTTTCTCTACACTTCATTTCATTGTACATATCATTTTCATGGTTCTAGGAATAAATTTTTCTCTTTTTGAGTGAGTAGTTGATAATAAATTCTTAGGCAACAAAGCATGAATAAATAGACTTTGTAAATGCCATGTTATTTCTTTTAGCACTTTTGCTCTTAGTGAATAAATGTATCCCTTAGGTTATCTCTATAGCATTTTGGAGTCTTTTGAAAATAAATTAAATTTGGTTGTCAAAACTTAGGGTTTAAGCTCATCGATGAATTCTTGGATGCTTGAGTACTACTTTGCTTTAGATTCTTAATTGAGGACTTGAGATGAATTATTTTTGCCTAGTGAGAATTAGCCTTACTCTTGTGATACACATATGTTATTGTACTCTAGAACTTGCTTAGGTTCTTTCAAAACCATATTTTGATGATTGGATCACATCTATGAAGGCTAATCAACTTGTTTCCCTTTTCCATGTTATTCATAGCAATGATCATACTTGATACATACTCTTTTCAATTTTCCTTTCCATTTTCCTACTCTTAACCCCATTTTTCTATGGATTTGTTTGCTTGGGATGTTTTCTTGATGCTACTTTGCCCGAGACGGACAAAGATTTAAGTGTGGGGGAGTGATTAGTGTTTTGGAAAAGTTTTGTATCAAGAAGGCATTTTGATCCAAAAAGAAAAATTTTTTGCAATGGAAGGATGGAAACAATTACATTTTGAGTGAGTTTGGTACCAAAAATGAGCAAGAGGATGGAAACAATTGGAAATCTCAATTCCTTATTATACTTTGAAGATCTATGCAAGTTTGTGCTAAGTTGAGGAGCAAAAGGGCTGCAATGAAAGAAGAAAAGAAAGGGAAAAATCTGCCAAGGTGAGAAAAGCTGTGAAAGGTCTTAAATGGCATATAATAGCAGAATTGCAGCTGTGAAGAAAAAAATCTGGAATGCAAGGGACCTGTTGAATCAGTAACAAGTCTTGCTGAGCTGAAACTAATGCAAGGTTGCTGCCGAGTGCTGGAATCTGAAGACAATCTGAAGATAATCTGAAGACAAGCTGAATTGAAGTGGAATATAAGCTGAGAATCTGAAAAATCTGTGCCATAACAAAGAAAAAAAAATCTGTGACAAGTGAAGAGAAAGGAATTCTGTGCCAAGGAAACATCTATGAAGCATGATTTGCTCAGCAAAATTTGGAATCATGGAAGTCAAAATGCTGTGCTTAAGTCTGAATTGAAGGCTGTAAAATCTGATTTGAAGCAGTGAAGATCTGTGTAGTGGTGAGGCTAGAATCCAGCTGATTGCAATCATTAAAAACTGAATTGGATAGCAAGAAAACCACTCGACAGTTATTAGAGATTATGGAGAGCAGAAAAATTGAGAATACAAGCTGAAAGACTATTTGAGAATGCAGCTGAAAAAAAAAAGAAAAAAAAATAGATTGGAAGTGGAGCTGGGAGTTGAGAGCAGAGACATTTAGAGAAGCTGTGATGCAGTTGTGCAGAGCTTAAACTAAACTACATTGCAAGTATTTACTGCCGAGGCTTGACTTGGAGCTGCTGAAAAGGTAGTGGGATCTGTATTGAAAAGAATTCGGAATTGGATGCAACAAGGACTAAATTGTGATACCATAAAAAAACAGTTGTGTACCAACTTCAAACTGAGTTGGTCCTTTCCTGAAATTGAGCAGTGCATTACGGAATGGTCCTTTCCTGAAATTGATCTATTGGGAGCAGATTTTAAGCTACTGATGAAATCAGTCAAGGGTGGAGCTAAAGGCAGTTCAATGTATCAACTTGGAAACTTAAATGAATACCTTATGCATGTGAAGCTGCAAAAATGCTTAAGAATTTGTCGGGAGCTGTTGTTGAATCTCCAATGCAGGGGCAGAGCAAAAGAAAGGAGTTTTTGTGTGTAATTTAGCAATGGAAGGGCAGCTGAACTTGATTTGAGATCAAAAGCTGAGTGGAGATGCAAGCATTTCTGCATTTGAAGAAAAGCATTTCTGAATTGAAGCATTTCTGAATTCTCAAGCTTTTCATTGCTGATTATCGGCAGAAGGTCTCTTGCAATTTATTGAATGTGAAGAAGAGAAGGGAAACAAAAGAAAAGGGAGCTGAGCAGAAGTTGAACTGCAGCTGGGCAAATCTGAAACTAAAAAAAAGAAGAAGTTTGTGCCAAGGAGGAAGTGGCACACAAGTGAGAAATTTGTGCCAAGGTATCAAGTAGAGCACCAGTTTTATGAACCTTATGCATGATGCTAACTGTTATTAAGGAATCAAATAATTATAAGCTATGGAAGTGGCACAGCGTGGAGTTGGAATTTCAGAAACTAGTTGATTGCAGTGAAGTGAAGCTGCGAAAAATCTGAAATCTGTGCAGATCTGAAATCAATGAATCTTGGATAAAAACTGGTTAGATCAAAACGTGGGAAGTTGGAATTATGAGACAGATCAGTAATGCAGAAAATCTGAAACCAGTCTATACGAATCTGCAATTGAAGTGCAGATCATCAATTTGAAACCAATGCATCATCAATTTGAACCCAATGCAGAAATGTCTCAAGTTTTGCCGATATGAATTCTGATTTTTCTTATACAAACTCTAATGTTAACTGGTCCGAAGTGTTCCAAATGAAGATTGACTCCATAAGAAAACGTGAGAGCAGGAAAAAAAAAGAAAGAAGAAGAACCAGAACAGTTTTGATAAAAAAGAAGACTGGGAAGCAGTTTTTCTAAGTGGTTCCATTTGAAGTCTCTAGATCAGAAAAAAAAGAAAGAAAAAGGCACTTTGGAAGCTGAATTGCAATGGAAGCCTGAACAAAAAGAAGAAGGGCTGAGGTAGAAGAAGTGGTTGCAAACACAAACAAAAAAAAAAGAGAAACAAAAACAAGGATGGCACGCAATTGGAATGTTGGTATCATGGAAACAAGTGAATATTTTTCTCATCCGGATTTAAGCCTTGCTCCAATACATTCTGAGTTTTACTAGAGAGGAAGAAAAAAAGAAAAAAAAATTGATGAGGAGGAAAGAGAAGGATGCAAGTGGCACGCATAGACAAGAATTGGCACATTGAGAACAAATGGAGTTTTCTTCACCCAAATGAAAAGCATTATCCAAGTTTACTCCATCACACTTTTGATATCACTAGAGGACTGTAAAGAGGAGTAAAGTGCATTGGAAACATTCTTGAGCAACTAAGTCTCCACTTTATCAATTTTTCTATTTTCTTGGCTTTTACTCCAATTCTTACCATTTTCCATGCTTTCACTTGTTTTTATAGATGTTGATCCTAATCATGAATAATGGTGGAGATTAGATCACAAGCAAGCCTATGGTAGTGCAAGAAGCATGTGTGTTTGAGTGAGCTCCACTTCCATCATCAACTTAGAATTCAAGAAGAGAGCCACCGAAAAATTTCCCTTGAAAGGCTAGTGAGTTGAATTCATCTCAGTGAATCATGATGGATGAAAAGGCTAAGTTGTTGATTTAAGGACGAGATACTAATCCATAGAGCTTAGAATTTTTGAGAATTGACAACCTTAGGTAATTTCTGTTCATTTGCTTCTAATTATGTTTAAGAAAATCTAGGGGATACATACTTAGCTCTTTTCGCGAGACACTCAAGATTAAGTGTGGGGGAGTTGATAAGTACCATTTTATTGATTATTTTAATTGCTAAAATCCATATTTGACCCATGTTTTATTTGCTTAATTGTGAATTTACCCTAGGTTTTAGAACTTCCTCTTATTTTGGACTTAATTGCAAATTTGCACAAAATTTGATTATTTGGCCACTAAATTTTTGATCTATTTTTGTAGGCATGAAAGGTTCATGGACCTAGGGCATACTGGGTCAAACTTGAGTCGGAAGTTGACCCGGATCGAGTTATCAAGCTTCGGATTAATCCGGGCCGTCCGATTCAAAAGCGGCTAAATCTGAGCCATCTGGAACCATCTGAAGCAATCCGAGCTAGGGTTAGGGTTGATCAAGCACTTTGATCAAGATCTGAAGGTTTCATCCCAATCAGAGCTCAATCAACCGTTGGATCAAGCTCGGAGGGCTCTAGATCGTCCATTCAAAGATTAGGTTGATCTGGAGCATCCGTTGCACATCTGGAGAATCCGAGCTACCACGAGGCAGATCCTGACCCCTGATCATCATCATCAAAGTTTGGCTCAGATCAGAGCAAGATAAGCCGTTGGATTTCTTCAAATCAATCTGGGCCGTTCATTCATAATTACTTAAGGAAATTTCGCCACAGCTTCTCCCTGTCGCGTCTTCGCCGCAACTGTTCATCGTCTTCGTTCTTCTTCATTTTTTTCTTGCAATTTCCCTTAGTTGAAGGCGTGACCACCTCAACATCAACCCTAGATCAAGTTTTGGATCATCGGATGAAGCTTCCTTGGAGAATTCAGCTCAGTTTCGCACCGGACAAAGTTGTTTGAGGGTTTCGACAGCTTTGTGGTCCGATCACTCGAATCTCACCCACAAGCCATCTCCGATCATCTGAGCCATCTGTAGGGGTTCTTAGGTGAGCTCAGAGCATCTTCAAATCACCACCGCAATCCATTAAACCAAGATCGAGGAGTTCGGATTGGATTTTCCCAGCTTAGTGCAGAGTGAGCTGAAATCGATCAATTGAAGCTGTTTCCAGTGATTTATGGAGCTGAAGGGGTTGTAAGCTTGCCCTTCCGTGACGAACAAGGAATTCTTGAGCTCGGGAAGGGTTGAGGAGTAGTTTTTCTAGAGAATTTTCATGTTTCTTAGCTGTAATCTTGATTTCTGCAAGTGTTTTGTTTCTGATTTAGTATCAGTTGTTGTAACTTCCATTTCCACTTCGATTTTGTCTTAATTAGGTTTAATTCTTGCAGGTAGTTAGCTAGTGAACTTGTTTAGTGATCAATTGCATTTAATCTCAGTTTATTTTCTGTTTAATTGTTGCGTATCAGCTAGTTTTCACTGTATTTGCTTGCGTGCCAATTTCAGTCGCGTGCCACTTCAATTCCTGCATTTTCTTTCAGTTTCTGAACTTGTATCAGAGTTGTTTGTTTTCTAAATTGTCTCTTCATTTAGTAAGTTGTTAATTGCTGCATTCGAGCTAGGTAGATGCTTGTTTAGTTAACATAGAACTTAGTTTTGGTTGCCCGCAATTCCGTTTTAAGTTTTCAGCTTAGCTAGCGTATCAACATTAACCTCTGCCACTTAGTTTCAGTTTCAATGTATTTCAGTCTGTAGTTTCTGAATTTACATCCATTAAATTTCAGTTCTAAGGAATTTTATGTGAGCATTAGCTTAGAGCAATCAATTTCCGTTGCTTGTTTGGTTTTAACATCCAAATCAGTTTTGAATTTCGCAAGCCATTCCTTTATTTCTGCATTTCTGCATTTAGTCCTTGCAAGTTCATTTCAAGTTTCAGCTTGCTTGAATTGGTTGGAACTTGATCTGAAATTCTGAATTTACTTTTGCAAACTTCTTCGTTGAAGATTTTGTTTTCCAAATTTCAATCGATCAGCATTAGCATCATCTTAGGCATATCAATTTTCTTTGTTGTTTGCCAAGTTGCTGAAATCTGCCCTGTTTTGCATTTCTGCTTCCATTCATTTCTGATTAGAACTGCATCATCAGCTTGTTTCTCGAGTTGAATTGATCAGTATCAAGTCGGAATTGTCAGCTATTAGTTCTGCATTTAGTCTTAACTTACGGCACATAAGTTACTTCCTCTTTGTATCAAGTTGATTTCATTTTTTTCACTTTGTATCAAGTTAGGTTTCGGCATTAGTTTCAACCGAAAATTTCAGCATTGTTTCAATTCTTTTGCTTAATATTTGGTTTGAAATTAATAATCAGAATTGCTCTCCAAAAGTCTGTTAAGTCCCTTGGTGGCGTAGGTTTCAATTTGCTTGAGTTCGTTAGTTGTCTTATACTTTGTTAGCTCAACTAGTTAAGTTTCTTTAATTTTCCTTGCGCTTTCATTTCTGAATTGCAAACAACCCCAGATCTCATTCGAAACCCCAAAATTCGCAAACGACACATAAATACGAGCCCGAATCACACAACATCAACTAGTCCCTAAGAAAAATACGACCTGTGGCCCCTTTACTACGTTTTCATATTTTGATTGTAAAAAGGATTTCCAGCTTTTTATTCATATTTAAATATGAGACCCACACATTCGTGACAGCCTATTTCGTGGCCATCAGTAACCCATTTCAATGTGTAAGATGTGAATTGGTGGAAGGAGGATACAGCTAGTGACTTTAAATTTGAATTTGATTCTGTTCAACTTTGGGATTTCTTGTTTTTGTCATGAGGTGTGGTTGTTGCCACAGCTTTTAGTGGGTAAATAGGTAAGTTGATGAATTAATTACGGCTTAAGTTTGATTGGATAATATTGGTTCGATTAAATGAGGGGCTAGTAAGCAAATGCAGAAACTGATCAAATTCAGCTTAGAAATGTAAGCCAACAATGGACTGATATGCAGGTCTGAAAGAAGAAATGCAGTAGCAAAATTCAAATCAATGCAGAAACGTCCAGGGCAGAACAGATTTCAGAAATGCATTAAAGTTAATTTGCAGAGCAAGCACGCAAGGCAATCTAAGTTTGAGTGTATAACCTAGTGTCAAACAAGATGTATAAGATCTAAATTTACTGATGCAAACATAAGAAAGCTTCAACTAAAATCACGCAAAATTGGTACTGAAGTTGACCTACAGGGATGGATTCTATGCAATGGCTGAATAGAGTTTCAGAATTCTTAATATATTTCTATGCAAATGAAACAATCTTCAAAGTGAATTCAAGAAGAACAACTAAGCTCACTTGATACATTTTCAGAAACAAGAAGCTGGGGATTGCAGAAATTAAATCTGAATGGCCAAAATTTGAAGCTGAAATGCAGAAAACAAGATTGAAACGCAGCATGTACAGGAATTTCAGGAACACCAAACTGAACAAAATTCAGAGATGAAACTAAAAGCGAAACAACTTAACTCAACGAAATTGACACACTAAGTGAGAAATAAACTAAAGAGTTCAGAACTAAGTGAATTTGCAGCAGAGAAAACTGATACGCAGCTGAAACAAAAAAAACAGGAAACTGAAATGCAGCAACAAATTGAGACGCAAGCTGAACAAACTGATATTAAATGTAACTAGTCACTAACAAGTAATCTATCTCATACCATAGCAGAATTGAAACCTAATTAATCAAAAACAATTAAGAAACTGAAACTAAACATTCTGATACGAATTCAGTAATGAAACAGAAATGACAGAAATGAAATTACAGACTAGTAACTGAAAATTCAATAAGAACTAAACACCGATCTCTTCCCTTAGCTCCAGTACTCCTTGCTCGTCACACAAGGGTGAGCCTCGAACCCCTAAACTCAACAAAACAATGGAAAACAGCCTCTGTGAATCGATTCAATCCAACTCGGCTCAAAGCAGAAAACAACAATCGATCAACTCAATCTCGCTATGTAGTATGGCGATGATGATTTGGGGATGTTCTGAGCTAAGCCGAGGACCCTCAGGCTAGCTTGGATGGATGTGAAGTGGCACAAAACGAGACCAAGGCGATCAACTCACAAATCTGACGAGACCCTCAATCATCTCTGTTTTTGGCCGGAATTGAGCTGGAATCCTCACGGAGAACCTTTCCCAATGATCTAGAACTGGATCAAGGATCGAAATCGATGTGGTCACGCCCTCTGTTGAATAAAATTACAATAGAAATGAAGAACATCTGAAAAACGTGAAGAACTGCAGAAGCTACGGCGAGGACGCGACAAGGAGAAGACTGTGCTGAAGTTTGATTAAATACTTATCAATGGACGGTCCAGATTGATTTGGATGAATCCAACGGCTGATTTTACTCTGATTTGACCCAAACTTTCCAGATGTTGATCAGGGGTTAGGATCTGCCTTGTGGTAGCTCAGATCCTCCAGATTTGCAACGGATGGTCCAGATCAACCTCATCTTTGAATGGACGATCTAGAGCCCTCCGAGCTCGATCCAACGGTTGATTGAGCTCTGAATGGGATGAAACCTTCAGATCTTGATCAGAGTGCTTGATCAACCCTAACCCTAGCTCGGATTGCTTCAGATGGTCCCGGATGGCTCAGATCTAGCCGCTCTTGAATCGGACGGCCCAGATTTAATCCTAATCTTGATATCTCGATCCGGGTCACTTCCGACTCAAGTTTGACCCAATATGCCCTAGGTCCATGAACCCTTCGTGCCTACAAAAATTAGCTCACAAATTAGTGGCCAAATAATCCAAATATGTGTAAATTTGCAATTAAGTCCAAAATAAGAGTATGTTCTAAAACCTAGGGCAATTTCACAATTAAGCAATAAAAACATGGGTCAAATATGGATTTTAGCAATTAAAATAATCAACAAAATGGTATCTATCAACTCCCCCACACTTAAATCTTGAGCGTCTCGCGAAACCAGTAAGTATATATCCCCTAGATTTTCTTAAGCATAATTAGAAGCAAATGAAAAGAAATTACCTAGGGTCGTCAATTCTCATAAATCTAAGCTCTATGGATTAGTATCTTATCCTTAAATCAACAACTTAGCCTTTTCATCCATCGTGATTCATTGAGATGAATTTAACTCACTAGCCTTTCAAGGAAAATTTTGGTGGCTCTCTCCTTAAGTTCTAAGTAGATGATGGAAGTGGAGCTCACTCATACACACATGCTTCTTGCACTACCATATGCTTTCTTGTTATCTAATCTCCACCATTATTCATGATTAGGATCAACATCTACAAAAACAAGTGAGAACATGAAAAATGGTAAGATATGGAGTAAAAATTAAGGAAATGGAAAAATTGATAAAGTGGAAGACTTGAGTGCTCAAGAATGTTTCCAATGTGCTTTGCCCTCGTTACAGTCCCCTAGTAAATTCAAAAAAATGTGGCGAAGTCAAACTTGAATAATTCCTTTGATTTGAATGAAGAAAACTCCATTTGTTCTCAATGTGCCACTTTCTTTTGCTTGCCAACTTTGCCTCATTCTCTTTTCTTTCTTCTGATTTTTTATTCTGTTTCAAGTTCAGCATCCACAGCAAAATCATGTCAAATCTCTGATTTCTCAAAATAAATACATCACATAGTAATGGAGAGTTAAATGCTTCACTAGGTGAGTTGATACATTGCCATTTTTCTCTTTGATCTCATCCTTAGCCATGGCACTTCACTGCAATTTCTTTTTTTTTCTTTTTAGCATTCCATCAGTCATCTCCTTCTGATCCGTAATGGGTGTGCTCATCATTTTTTGGCTTCTTAGCTTCCATTCGATCAGGTTTAAAGGTCCAAGATTTCTCAAAAACTTAGCTATCAAATGCTCTTCCTCCATTTCATGGTTTCGGCACTTTAATTCAGATAACCTGCTGCCCTTTTCAGAAATTCTGATCCCTGGTTAGAAGTCCTCTCAAATTCAATCTAGATCAGTTTAACTACACTCAAATCTCTGATCTATACAGCTACAATTCAAGATAATACTATCAAGTCAGCTTGTATCATTCAGCCTAGAATTTCAGCAGCCCAGCTTCCTCATTTTGGCTCAGATTTTGTGCCATTTCCTTTCTTCATTTCAGAATTTTCTTCATAAGTGCTCCTTTTGATTTCGGCTCTGCCTCACTGCTTTTCCATTCAAGCTCACAGATTTTTCCATTGCTTCAGATTTCCCTGCACTTCCCTGCTCCAATCCAGAATTCAATTCAGCTTCCATTCAAACTTCTTTTTTTTCTGTTCTTAATCTGAAAAATCCAAACAACCACATTTCTTTCTCCTTCGATCAGCAGTGGATATTCTTGATACAAATCTGATCAATTCAGGAACTTAGTTTTCTGCTTCATAGTCTAGAAAAACAACTTCAGGTTCATTCTTGATACAAACTGCACACAACTACTTCAGCTGCATTTTCAGCTCAACTCTTCAACTTGTCAGCCTTCAAATCTGATCAACTCCCTCCTCAAGTGCTTCAAGTGGACTGATCATCACATTGATTTCCTTTCTTTTGCTTGCATACCAATATTTCTCATTGAAGATTTCCTCTATAAGGGCTCCACTCGAATTCGGCACTGCCTCATTGATTTCCAAAATCAAAATTTTAGTTTGATATGATACTAAACTGTGCTTGTGGCAAAAATTTGATTTGTTCATCTTTGGGTTCTTTGCATTTTAGATTCTATCTTTTGATACTCTCCTAGGCCACTGCTCTTCCATTTTAGCTCATATTTCTTTCACTTCTTCACTGAATTCATTTGGCACTGAATTTCTGCCTTTGGTTCAAGTTAATACAGCGGCAAATCGTTCCATTCCATTCCTAGATCAGTAGATTGGATTTCCAGCTCAGATTTCTTTAATTGGTCTTAGCTGAAACATACCAGATCTTGCAAATCTATAATTCCTTCATATCAATTGGCATCTAGAAGTTGTCGAGTGGTATTTCATTCCATTTAAAAACCTTGGCACAGAATTCCTTGGATCTTCAATTCATTGCTTGACTTCCTCCGAAATTTGGCTTCAATTTGATGGTTGCGTGCCACTTAGACCTTGGCACACAATTTCTTCTTCATCAACCAATTTGAGCTTGGCAATGTAAGCTTGGATCTTCAAATTATAACCAAGAATCTAGATGCCCTCATTGGTTCCATCCTCAACAATTTCTTCTTGCTCACTTTTGCCACCAAACTCACTCAAACTCATCTTTGGCACATGGAATTGCAAAAAAAAAATTTCGAAATGAAGTGCATCCTTGATAAAAATTGCTTCCAAATCACTAGTCACTCCCCCACACATAAATCTGTGTCCGTCTCGGGCAAAGTAGCATCAAGAAAACATCCCAAGCTAACAAATCCATAGAAAAAATGGGGGTTAAGAATAGGAATAAGAAAAGACAAATAGAATAGACATGATTTTTGCCAAAATTAATGGGAAAAGGTGAACAAAGTGATTAGTCTCTATAGATGTGATCCAATCATCGAAATATGGTTTTGAAAGAACCTAAGCAAGTTCTAAAGTACAATAACATATGTGTATCACAATATAAGGCTAATCTCACTAGGTAAAAATAATTCATCCCAAGTCCTCAATTAAGAATCTAAAGCAAGTAGTACTCAAGTATCCAAGATTCATCCATTAGCTCAAACCCTAAGTTTTAACAACCAAATTTAATTTATTTTCAAAAGATTCTAAAATGACATGAAGATAACCTAGAGGGATACATTTATTCCTAATCATGCAAGAAAAAGTGCTAAAAGAAATAACATGCATTTATTGACAAGGACTCAGTTTAAAGGAAAATTCTAGAAGTCATAAAAGTGAAGGAAAATGCAAGAAAGAATAAACTCCCCTTTTTATTCTGGTGGACGGAGTCTGTCAAGCAGTAGCCTCCATCGTGGTAGTGGAGGAACGTGTGTGGCTGAGAGAATTAGGACTCGCCCACACTTGAACTTTGCAAAAATTTGCTCCGGTGGCCGCAGGCGATTTAGGTTCAAAATCCATTGAAGGAATGGAGTGCTTCAAATTAAAGTAAAATCATCTCCTCCTTCTTTATGCCTTTTAGAAGTCCTTCCAGGAGGTTGAAGTCTGTTCAGTTGGAGCACCCACTCCAGAAGTCTTCTGGACCGTGCAAAACAATGTAATACCACTCTNTAAATTCAAACGTAGAATCTGCCTCGGGTTGAAAGACCACCCTTCGTTTACGACATTCGACAGAACCACCTGACGGGCCCAAACTAAGTGTCACAAAAGTAGGCCTCAAATTTAAAATTTATAAATAGCTGGAAACCCTTTTTACAATCAAAAATATGAAAATGTAATATAGGGGTCACAGGTCGTATTTTTCTCAGGGACTAGTTGAAGTGCTTGATTCAAACTTGTAGATATGTGTCGTTTTTGTGTTTTTGGGTTTCTAACAAGTAATTGGATTTTGGTTTGAAATTGAAAATGAAATTGCAATGGAAAAATAGAAACCTTGATTAAATAAACTTAAGCAAGAAAATTGGTACTAAAAAGCTCAACTAGTGAAACCTAAATAAGCACTTACAAACATTTTTTATGGAAATCGTTTTCTGTTTACAACCAACCAAAAGAAACTCCAAGCAATGAAGTAATGGCAGTGAAGGAATTTTCGAAAACAAACTAACTTGATACAATGGAAAACATGCGAGATGTATAACTCAAACAAACAACTTAACTAAGCTAGCTAAATAGTTTTTGGGAACCAACCACTGCCAATAAAATTCAGAAATGAGTGAGTTTAAACTTATTGATTCAAACACAATCTCATGCCACCAAAACTAGCTAAATTCGGATGCAAGAAGGGCTAAGGCAAGTGGCACGCAAGGAAGAAGTCCTTGTGCCAAAAGAAACTAACTCAAAATTCGGAAATAATGATCTTCCCACTTTCTATTTTCTTTTCTTTTTAAAACTGATGGATTCGATTGGGAAATAAAGCTATAAGGACATAACTAAGAAAAACTAAAGTAAAGAAGTAAAACTGAAATCAGAGTTATAGAAACAGAATTTTCAGAAATGAGTAGACAGTAAACAGATTTTGCTTTTCAGACTTAAGATGGCACGCTACAATGGAATTGATGCTCAAAACTTAAAGCAAATGCTATTTTAAACCAAACACACAATCTATCTACTGCTAGAGCAAGATTTAACTACTAAGAAACTCAGGAATTAGAGACAAATTCAGAAACCAAATGAAGGAAAACAAAACAGATTCAACTTGGCACGCAAACAACACAACTTGGCACGCTAGCAAATTAAACTAAAATCAACTGAAATTTGATCTTGTTGATTGCTAAACAAGTTCCTAAATTACTCTACTTGCAAAATTGAAGCTAAATTATGGCTAACAACTTAAAAATCGAAATGTTCAGTAACTAAACAGAAATTCAGAACAGAACTGCAACAAACTTGAAACTACAGCTATAAAACTTAGAAATTAAGAATCTAAACTACTCCTCGATTCCTTCCAGAGCTCAGATACTCCTTGGTTGTCAAGCAAGGGAGAGCCTCGGACCCGCAAGCTCAGCAAATCATGGGGAAAACTTCATCCGCGATTGAATACAGTCCGAACTGCCCATTTCTGAATTTTCCATACGAATTCTTCGTTTCAGCTGTGTCTGCGTGAATTGGTGAGTGGATGATGATCAAAGCTACTCAGGGAACCCCTCTGGACAGCTTAGGTGGAAGGTGGTAAAGCGCAGCCGATCCGAAGGGTGTCGATTGGACAGAGCTGTAGAAACCTCTCACAAACTCTGCTCTTGGGCAATTTCGATCCGGAAACAAGACTGATGAACTCCCCGATGACCTAGTACGTGAATTCAGCAAGAAAATCGAGTGGTCGCGCCCACGGATTGAAGAAAACGCAAGGAAAAGTGAAGAACTCGAAGAACTGGGAAGACGGCGAAGAACTCTGAAGACGCTACGACTGCTGAAGGTAGGAAATTTTTGATTAAATACTTAAGCATGGACGGTCCAGATTGATCCACTTAAATCCAACGGCTGATCTTGCTCTGATTTGAGCCAAACTTTTATGATGATGATCTAGGGTCAGGATCTGCCTTGTGGTAGCTCGGATCCTCCAGATATGCAACGGATGGTCCAGATCAACTCTATCTGTGATTGGACGCTCTAGAGCCCTCCAAGTTTGATCCAACGGTTGATTGAGCTCTGGTTGTGATAAAACCTTCAGATCTTGATCAGGGTGCTTGATCAACCCTAGCCCTAGCTCGGATGGCTTCAGATCATCCCGGATGGCTCAGATCTAGCCGCTCTCGAATCGAACGGCCCAGATTTAATCGTAATCTTGATAATCTGATCCGGGTCACTTCCGACTCGAGTTTGACCCAATATGCCCTAGATCCTTGAACCATGATGCCTACAAAAATAGATCAAGAATTTAGTGGCCAAAATAATCCAAAAATTTGCATATTTGCAATTAAGTCCAAAATAAAGGTAAGTTCTAAAACCTAGGGCAATTTCACAATTTTGACAATAAAAACATAGATCAAACATGGATTTTAGCAGCTCAAATAATCAATAAAATAGTATTTATCAACTCCCCCACACTTGAGCTTGAGCGTCTCGCGAAAACACTAAGTATGTATCCCCTAGATTTACTTAAGCATAATTAGAAACAAATGAAAATAAATTACCTAGGGTTGTCAATTCTCATAAATCTAAGTTGTATGGATTATTATCTTGTCCTTAAATCAACAACTTAACCTTTTCATCCATCATGAGTCATTGAGATGAATCTAACTCATAGCCTTTCAAGGAAAATTTTGGTGGCTCTCTCCTTAAGTTCTAACTTGATGATGGAAGTGGAGCTCACTCAAACACATATGATTCTTGCACTACCATAGGCTTGCTTATTATCTACTCTCCACCATTAATCATGATTAGGATCAACAACTATAAAAACAAATGAGAAACAGAGAAATGATAATAAATGGAATAAAAGCCAAGAAAAGTGGAAAATGGATAAAGTGGAAGACTTGAGTGCTTGGGGATATTTTTGATGCTCTTTGCTCTCCATATAGTCCTCTAATGATCTCAAAAGTGTTGTGAAGTCAAACTTGAATAATTGCCTTTTATTTGGATGAAAAACCTTGCCTTGACCTCTTGTGCCAATTTTTGTCTATTCGTGCCAACTTTGCTTTCCTTTTTCCATTCTTCTTTCTCTTCTTTCTTTTCGGCTCAGATTTGTATCAAAGAACATGAGATGTCAAGTGAAATAGATACTCAATATAAAATTATCCCTTAACTACCTTTGTAGCTAACTCTTGATACATTTCCTTTACAAGTTGGCACACATTCTTCATTTGTTCTCCCTTTTTTTTCTCTCGTGGTCAGCTACTGATTTCATTTCTGCTTTCTCTTCCTCTAGTGGAGTCAAACAGGTAGTGGAACAAAGATGTAATTCGGATGAGAAGCATTCCACTAAATTCATGAGGCCCAAAACTCCTTTGTGTACCCCTTTTGTTTCTTTTTCTTTTCTTTCTTCTTTTCTGATTTTTTCCTCTCAATCTTCAATTTGAGCACATCAGAATCAAAAATCTGATTTCTCCAAGCAGCTACACAATTTATCCTAGCACAAAGTAGTAGTGGAGAATGCAATTGCTTCACTTGATACCATGTCACTACAAAAATTTCTGTTTTGATCTATCAATCTAGCAGCCACATTTCTTCCAATTCTGATCAGCAAAGGATACACTCATCACTCTTGTGATACATTCATATCTTTTATGCCTTGATTCCCAGCCTCAAAACTCAATTTGGTTGCAAGTTGGTACAAATTTGCCTTGATAACTGAAACTTGTGAGCTTGCTTTTAACATTTCTGAATTTAAATCAGTTTCTCACTGTGTATTTCGAGTTTCAGCCCCATGGCATCCATTTCCATTCTCTGATTTCTTCAAGCACTTAACATCAAGTAGTACTTGCTTCAAATGTTAGTGGAACTTCAAGTGTTCCACTCGAAATTAAATTCTGCTCATGGAATTTCAGCCCCTTGCCTTCACTGATTTCGGAAATGCCTTCACTGCACTTTGTTTCAGATTTTTCCAGCTTGGTGTGGCTTCAATTCAGCTTGTTTTCAGATGGTCTTCAGATTCCAGCACTCAGAAAACTCAGATTCAGCATTAAACTCAGCCACAGTGCTAGCTTTTCTAATTTAATTTCTCTTGCTTTTTCAGCTTATCTTTTCAACATGTCTGATCATCCCTAAACTCTAATAACTGTCGAGTGGCTTCCCTAACATCCAAGTTAGTTTAGGTGATTGAAATGGGGTTTACTGCAGCCTTCAGATTTACTTATAAGCAGATTCCATCCGGATTGGAAATCAGCCTCAATTATTTCAGCAGCTAGCTTTACCACTCAGCTCAGAACTTCCTCTCAGCTTTAATTCAGAGTTTCATCAGCCTCCAATTCAGATGGTCTGCAGCTGGAGATCAGATTCCATCACTTGGTAGCAACAAATCCAATTCAGTTCAGATTCTATAGCTTGCAGTTTACGTCCCATTTTCAGACTTTGGCCCTCATTTGGCTTGTTCTACCTTGATTTCAGACATGCTTCAGATTTTAGATCCTTTACAGCTTCAATTCAGCTACAATTCAGATTTAAAACTCCCATTCAGATTATTTCCAGTCTTCCAGAATTCAGCACTCGGCACAACAGTATCAAGCTCTCCTTTGCTTCAATTTCTTCATTTCAGAGGCTCTCAATTGTGGCACTCGGCAGCATTTCAAGTCTCTGCATTGCTGAACCGGCTGCAATTGCTTTAGATTTATGCTGCAATTTCTGCTTCTGCTCAAATTCGATTCAGCTTCAATGAATCTGTTTCCAAGTTGATACATCTTCCAATTTCTGATCTACACAAACTAATTCCTTGTTTGGCACAAACGTTTCAGCATTGATTCAATTGATTCCAGCTTTGTTCAGCTTCTTATCAGCTTCAATTGGGCACAGATCTCTTGGCTTCAGATTGTCTAATTTCAGTAGCATCTAACTTCAACACTCGGTAGCAATTTTCTGCACTTCACAGAAATTTCTTCTGTTCTCTGTTTTTGGCACAGATTTGCTCTGCATTGATCTCAGATTTTTCCAGCTGCAGTTCTTCATTCATCAGCTCTGAAATTCAGCTTCAATTCAGCATTTGGCAGAAATTTAAATTCCAGAATTTTGGATTTCGGCCATGGCACAATTGTCTTCAAAGGTGATACTCTGATTTTTTTTTTCTTTTTGGCATGGCATAGATTTTCAAATTTTTCCATTGATTACCACTTGAATCTTCAAAGTGTAGTAAAGAATCTAAATCTCCAATTGCTTCCACCTCTCTTGCTCATTCTTGGCACCAAACTCAATCACTTGGCACATGAAAATTTTTTTTTTCTTTTTTCGAATTGAAGATACATTCTTGATAAAAATTTGCTCCCAAATCACCAATCACTCCCCCACACTTAAATCGTTGTCCGTCTCGGGCAAAATAGCATCATGAAAACATCCCAAGCAAACAAATCCATAGAAAAATTGGGGTTAAGATTAGGAATAAGGAAAGACAACTAGAATAGAATATACAAATTGATGTGTAAAGGTAATTAAAATGATTAGTCTCTATAGATGTGATCCAACCATTGAAATATGATTTTGAAAGAACCTAAGCAAGTTCTAGAATACAATAACATATGTGTATCACAAAATAAGGCTAATCTCACTAGGTAAAAATAATCCATCTCAAATCACCAATCAACAGTCTAAGGAAAAATAGTACTCAAGCAACCAAGAATTCATCCATGAACTCAAATCCTAAGTTTTGACAACCAAATTTAATTTATTTTCACAAGACTCTAAAATGACATAAAGATAACCTAAAGGATACAATTTATTTCTAGTCATGCAATAAAAAGTGCTAAAACCATATTTACAATGATATGGTATTTACAATGATTTTATTCAAGTCATGTTTCCTAAAAATTTATTATCAACTACTTACTCCAAAAAGAAAAACATTTATTCCTAGCAACATGAAAATGATATGTACAATGAAAGTAAATGTAGAGAAAGTGAACCCCCCTTAAGTTGGGTAGATAGCGTCCTCAATGTACACATCCTCCACCTCTAGCTCCTTTAGTTCTTCCAAGTACCTCTTGAGCCGGTGGCTATTAACTTTCTACACAAATCCATTAGCTCCGTCCCTAATTTCAAAAACTCTATAGGGAAGAATGTTAGTTATAATGAATGGACCTTCCCACCTTGATCTCAACTTACCTCTTATCAATTTTAGCCTTGACTTGTATAATAGCACTTTGTCACCAATTTGAAATTCTTTGTTCACAATGTGCTTGTCATGAAAGTTCTTAGTCTTCTCCTTGTAGATCCTTGAATTCTCAAAAGCTTGCAACCGGATTTCTTCAAGTTCTTGAAGATGCAACTTCCTTTCTTCTCCCACCTTAGTAGCATCAAAATTGCAAGCTTTTACCGCCCAATACGCCTTATGCTCAACCTCCACAGGTAAGTGGCATGATTTCCCATATACAAGTCTATAAGGTGACATTCCAATGGGTGTCTGTAAGCAGTGCGATATGCCCATAGTGCATCCTCAAGCCTTTTGCTCCAATCCTTCCTATTAGGTCCCACGGTCCTTTCCAAAATTGATTTGACTTCTCTATTCGACACCTCGGCTTGTCCATTTGTTTGGGGGTGATAAGCAGTAGAAACCTTATGTACAACCCCGTACTTATTAAGAAGAGCCTTCATGTGCTTATTGCAAAAATGGGATCCTTGGTCACTTATGATTGCTCTTGGAATTCCAAACCTGCAAAAAATGTGTGACCTGACAAAACTAACAACAACAGATGAATCATCAGTCCTAGTGGGAATGACCTCCACCCATTTTGAAACATAATCAACAGCTAAAAGAATATACAAGAATCCAAAAGAAGCAGGAAATGGTCCCATAAAATCTATACCCCACACATCAAATATCTCACAAAATAAAATAGCTTGCTGAGGCATTTCATTTCTAGCACTTATGTTTCTTGTTCTTTGACATCTATCACAACATTTGCAAAACCTATATGAATCTCTAAACAGGGTGGGCCAGTACAATCCACATTCTAAAATTTTTCTAGCAGTTCTCTGTGGTCCAAAATGCCCACCACATGCTGAAGAATGACAAAAAGTGAGTACAGAATGAAACTCATGATTTGGTACACATCTCCTAATGATTTGATCACTACAAAATTTCCACAAGTAAGGATCATCCCACACATAATATTTTGCATCACTTTTAAACTTATCCTTTTGAGCTTTCGAAAAGTGTGTAGGAAAAACATGAGCTACAAGAAAATTCACTAGGTCTGCATACCAAGGTGACTCACCATGCAGCTGTAAAAGCTGCTCATCTCTAAAATCATCATCTATGGTCGTGGGATCTCCACCTCCCTCCAATCTGCTCAAGTGGTCTGCTACTAAATTTTCCTTGCCACTCCTGTCCCGTATCTCCAAATCAAACTCCTGTAGTAGTTGCATCAATCTAATAAGCCTTGGCTTCGCATCTGGCTTCTTCAGGAGGTACTTCAGTGCTGCATGATCAGAAAACACAACAACATGAGAACACAATAAATATGATCTGAATCTATCTAAAGCAAAAAAAATGGAAAGAAGCTCCTTTTCAGTCGTGGTGTAATTGGCTTGGGCGGCATCTAGGGTTTTGGAGGCATAGGAAATGACATGTGGTGCTCCATCTACCCTCTGTGCTAAAACAGCTCCCACTGCAAAATTAGAAGCATCACACATTAATTCAAAAGGTAAAGACCAGTCAGGTGATGTAATAATAGGGGCTGAGGTAAGTGCCTCCCTGAGTCTATGAAAAGCTTCCTTGCATTTTTCATCAAAATGAAACTCAACATCTTTCTGCAGAAGTCGTGTCAAGGGCCGAGCAATCAAGCTGAAGTCTCTAATAAATCTGCGGTAAAATCCTGCATGTCCAAGAAAAGCTCAAATATCCCGTACGCATACGGGGTAAGATAAAGAAGAAATAACACTGATTTTTGTAGGATCTACCTCAATACCTTTCCGAGAGACTATGTGTCCAAGTACTATCCCGTGCTCTACCATAAAGTGGCATTTTTCAAAATTCAAAACAAGGTTAGTTTCAATGCAACGATGTAAAATCCTAGACAAGTTATTCAAACATGAATCAAAAGACGTGCCATAAACTGAAAAATTATCCATGAATACCTCCATACAGTCCTCTAGCAACTCACCAAATATACTCACCATGCATCTCTGAAAGGTACCGGGTGCGTTGCAGAGTCCGAAGGGCATACGTCTATAGGCAAATGTGCCAAAAGGACAAGTGAAGGTGGTCTTCTCCTGGTCCTCTGGATCTATACAAATCTGAAAATAGCCTGAAAATCCGTCCAAGAAACAGTAGTGTGACTTCCCTGCCAGTCTCTCAAGCATCTAATCAATGAATGGTAGAGGGAAGTGATCTTTCCTTGTGACCTTGTTGAGCTTCCTGTAATCAATGCAGACTCTCCAGGAATTCTTAACTCTGGTGGGCACTAGCTCATTGCTTTCATCTACCACCACGGTCACTCCAGATTTCTTAGGCACCACGTGAATAGGGCTAATCCACTGACTGTCAGAAATAGAGTAAATGATACCTACCTGTAGAAGTCTAGTCACCTCTTTCTTTACAACATCCAAAATAAGTGGGTTGAGTCTCCTTTGTGGCTGCCTCACTGGTTTGACATTATCTTCCAAAAATATCCTGTGCATGCCGATAGCTGGGCTGATACCTGGTATATCTGATAAAGTCCACCCAATCGTCTTTTTGTAATGCCTCAGGACTTGCAGTAATTTTTCTTCTTGTTCTGACTCCAAATGCTGTGCAATAATAACAGGAAAAGTCTGCTCCTCTCCTAGGTAGGCATACTTCAAGTGGCCTGGTAATGGCTTCAATTCACTCTGGTCCTCTTCAGTAGAAATAAGTGGTCCCTGGGGCTCGGTGCAATCCCCTACACTTTGAATATCAGTAAAAATAGGTGATCCTTGGGGCTCTGTGCAATCCCCTACACCTATAAAAATCTCTCCAGCTGGAAGTGTGTCTGAAATGTCTTCTGTAAAATCCTCAGTATCAGCAGTCAATACTCTCTCAGCCTCCTCTAAATCAATAGCTCCCCCAGAAAAATCTTCCAGAAATCCCTCAGCCTCTAACTCTGTCTGTGCCAGCTCCTCTAAAATATCCATGCTCATGATAGAGTGATCCTCTCTCGGATGCTTCATAGTATCGAAAAGGCTGAACTGTACCACCGTGTCTCCAATTTCCATAGAAAGTGTCCCGGCATGTACATCAATCTTCGTTCTGGCCGTCTTCAGAAAAGGCCTGCCTATGATAAGTGGAGATCGGTGTGCCAAGTAATCTCCCTCCATATCCAAAATATAGAAATCAGCAGGAAATATCAGCTCCTTTACCTTCACCAAAACATCTTCAATCATACCAGCTGGGTGGGTCTGACTCCTGTCTGCTAGCTGTATCACCACGCCAGTGGGCTGTAGAGGGCCTATGCCAAGCATCTGAAAAACTGACCTGGGCATCACATTTATAGAAGCTCCTAGATCTAACATAGCGTCCTGGAATATGGTGCTCCCTATCTCACAAGAAACAGTGAATACCCCTGGGTCTTCGCACTTCTGAGGAATAGTGTGGATAAGTGCTGAGATGTTTTTCCCAAAGCTGACCAATTCATTTTCCTTGAGTTTCTTTTTATGAATACAAAGATCCTTCAAAAACTTAGCATACTTGGGAATCTGCTTGATCATGGTCAACAAAGGTACATTGATCTCCACCTTGCTAAATAGCTCCACTAACTCATTGAATTCCTTGGCTTTCTCTTCCTCCATTTTCTTTTTGGCATGTGTTCTCTGCTGTGGAAAGGGTAAAGGAACCCTAAAGTCATCAACTTTGGCCGGAGGTAAGGAGGTCGATGCTGAATTCTGCTGTGCTGTCCCCTGCGAAGTGGTTGCTGTAAAATCGGCCTCGGCACTGTTTTCTTCTCCGTTTGCCACCAAATTTGGAGGGTTGCTTGAGGATTGAGTTGGGAATGGGCTAGGGTTAGAATCAGCTGAATTTGAACTCATTTCAGTGTGGTTTTGGGCCAGAATTAGAGAAGCTGTCCGGTTTCCTGAAAATTCTGCTCTTGGACTCTTAGGAGATGTTGTAACCTTCCCACTTCTCAAAGTTATAGCGCTCACATTCCCCTTGGGATTAGGAACAGTTTGGGAAGAAAGTTGATTTGATCCTTGAGCTTGATTTTGGTTAATTCCACTCGCCAATTGCCCTATTTGCCTCTCAACGTTTTGTTGCCAAGCTTGTTGTTGTTGCATAATTTGTTGAAACATATCCTCAACCCTCTGTTGGGGCACATTTCCTCCACTTGAATTCCCATAACCTCCTTGGTTAGCAAAGCTCCTTGATTGATTTTGAAAGGATGAAGTAGGCTGAAAATTTTGAGCTTGCTGTGATCCTTGAAAACATGGATTTTGGGGCTGATAAGAGGACTGATTGGGCTGATTAAATGGCTGATTAGCTTGCTGAGATGATGAGAAATTTTGCTGTGTCATGTAGCCTTGAAAGTTCTGATTTTTAGCAGGAAAATGAGGGTGCGAGGGCTGAAAATTTTGACCTTGAAACCCTTGGTTGTAGGGCTGAAAATTCTGATATGTGGGCTGTGTGGGCTGAAAATTGTGTTGGTTTTGAGCTGGAAAAGCTGGGAATGATTGACATCCTTGCTGCCCTTGATAAGGTTGCTGAAATTGAGGTTCAAATGCTTGGAATTGTTGCTGAAAATGTTGAGAATTAGGTTGAAACGGAGGTTGAAAATTTTGATTTGATTGCTGAAAAGTTGGCTGATTGTTTTGAGGTTGTTGAGGCTGCTGTAAGTTCGATTGAGGCTGCTGTGAAGACTGATTTTGAGGCTCTTGTTGGCAGAAAGCATTCCCATACCTCAAGTTAGGATGATTCCTCCAACCGGGGTTATAAGTAGAGGAATATGGATTGTTTCTTGCTTGGAATTGTCCTCTCACTAAGGCCGCTACTGTCTCGTCCTGTTGGAGGGTGGGGCATGAGTCTGAAGTGTGCTCTAGACTAGAGCAAATGCCACACACACTTATCACTTGACTAGAAAGTGGAGGTACTGAAGGAGTAGAACTAAGTCTGTCCATTTTTAATTCCATTTGCTTAAAAGCTGAGGTGAGCTCCATCAATGCATTCTTAACCTCCTTCTGATCAGTAGGAACTCCCTGAATTTCACCCACTCCTCTGGTGGTCAAGGCTCTGCCTCCAAATTGTTGGGAATTCTCAGCCATATTAGAAATTAACTCCCTAGCTTGCATTGGTGACTTGTTCACTAGGGCCCCTCCAGCTGCAGCATCTATCAGGACTCTATCCATCTGCAACAGTCCCTCATAAAAATATTGAATCAATAATTGCTCACTGATTTGATGCTGGGGCCAACTTGAACACAACTTGTTAAATCTTTCCCAGTAATCATATAGTGTTTCACCCACCACTTGCTGAATCCCACAGATACTTTTTCTGATTATAGCTGTGCGGGAAGCTGGGAAATACTTCTCCAGAAATGCCTTCTTCATGGCGATCCAACTAGACACATGCCCTGTAGGCAGATAATAGAACCAGTCATTGGCTGCTCCTGTCAATGTGAAGGGGAAAGCTCTCAGCTTGATGTCTTCTTCAGAAATGCCCTGAGGCATCATAGTAGAACACACCACATGGAATTCGTGCAAGTGTCTGTTTGGATCCTCCCCAGATAAACCCTGAAACTTTGGCAACAGATTGATAAGTCCCGATCTTAACTCAAAACTTTCCCCCAGCTCTGGATAAGCTATGCTGGAGTACTGAAATGCAGCGTCAAGTGCTGCAAGCTCCTTCATGGTTCTCTGGTGGTCAGCCATGTCAATGCCTGAGTGAGTGGATATAGTCTGAAAAGGAGGGATATCTGTAGTCTCAGTAAGAATGGCCTGGCTCCTCCTGACTCTGAAAGTCCTCTCAATCTCAGGATCGAAATCTTCTAATTCTGCACCTAAAGACCTGGTCATAAAATCAAACAAATCGCAGTAAAAGTGGATAAAAAGATAAATCAAATAAAATCAAATCCAAGGATATAGCAATAAGCACAAAAGCAAATCAAGAATGATATGAAATAAGTGCACAAGCAAAAATCAAACACAATCAACTAACAGTTCCCCGGCAACGGTGCCAAAAATTTGACGGGCCTAAACTAAGTGTCACAAAAGTAGGCCTCAAATTTAAAATTTATAAATAGCTGGAAACCCTTTTTACAATCAAAAATATGAAAATGTAATATAGGGGCCACAGGTCGTGTTTTTCTCAGGGACTAGTTGAAGTGCTTGATTCAAACTTGTAAATATGTGTCGTTTTTGTGTTTTTGGGTTTCTAACAAGTAATTGGATTTTGGTTTGAAATTGAAAATGAAATTGCAATGGAAAAATAGAAACCTTGATTAAATAAACTTAAGCAAGAAAATTGGTACTAAAAAGCTCAACTAGTGAAACCTAAATAAGCACTTACAAACATTTTTATGGAAATCGTTTTCTGTTTACAACCAACCAAAAGAAACTCCAAGCAATGAAGTAATGGCAGTGAAGGAATTTTCGAAAACAAACTAACTTGATACAATGGAAAACATGCGAGATGTATAACTCAAACAAACAACTTAACTAAGCTAGCTAAATAGTTTTTGGGAACCAACCACTGCCAATAAAATTCAGAAATGAGTGAGTTTAAACTTATTGATTCAAACACAATCACATGCCACCAAAACTAGCTAAATTCGGATGCAAGAAGGGCTAAGGCAAGTGGCACGCAAGGAAGAAGTCCTTGTGCCAAAAGAAACTAACTCAAAATTCGGAAATAATGATCTTCCCACTTTCTATTTTCTTTTCTTTTTAAAACTGATGGATTCGATTGGGAAATAAAGCTATAAGGACAGAACTAAGCAAAACTAAAGTAAAGAAGTAAAACTGAAATCAGAGTTATAGAAACAGAATTTTCAGAAATGAGTAAACAGCAAACAGGTTTTGCTTTTCAGACTTAAGATGGCACGCTACAATGGAATTGATGCTCAAAACTTAAAGCAAATGCTATTTTAAACCAAACACACTATCTATCTACTGCTAGAGCAAGATTTAACTACTAAGAAACTCAGGAATCAGAGACAAATTCAGAAACCAAATGAAGGAAAACAAAACAGATTCAACTTGGCACGCAAACAACACAACTTGGCACGCTAGCAAATTAAACTAAAATCAACTGAAATTTGATCTTGTTGATTGCTAAACAAGTTCCTAAATTACTCTACTTGCAAAATTGAAGCTAAATTATGGCTAACAACTTAAAAATCGAAATGTTCAGTAACTAAACAGAAATTCAGAACAGAACTACAACAAACTTGAAACTACAGCTATAAAACTTAGAAATTAAGGATCTAAACTACTCCTCGATTCCTTCCAGAGCTCAGATACTCCTAGGTTGTCAAGCAAGGGAGAGCCTCGGACCCGCAAACTCAGCAAATCATGGGGAAAACTTCATCCGCGATTGAATACAGTCTGAACTGCCCATTTCTGAATTTTCCATACGAATTCTTCATTTCAGCTGTGTCTGCGTGAATTGGTGAGTGGATGATGATCAAAGCTACTCAGGGAACCCCTCTAGACAGCTTAGGGGGAAGGTGGTAAAGCGCAGCCGATCCGAAGGGTGTCGATTGGACAGAGCTGTAGAAACCTCTCACAAACTCTGTTCTTGGGCAATTTCGATCTGGAAAAAAGACTGATGAACTCCCCGATGACCTAGTACGTGAATTCAGCAAGAAAATCGAGTGGTCGCGCCCACGGATTGAAGAAAACGCAAGGAAAAGTGAAGAACTCGATGAACTGGGAAGACGGCGAAGAACTCTGAAGACGCGACGACTGCTGAAGGTAGGAAATTTTTGATTAAATACTTAAGCATGGACGGTCCAGATTGATCCACTTAAATCCAACGGCTGATCTTGCTCTGATTTGAGCCAAACTTTTATGATGATGATCTGGGGTCTGCCTTGTGGTAGCTCGGATCCTCCAGATATGCAACGGATGGTCCAAATCAACTCTATCTGTGATTGGACGCTCTAGAGACCTCCAAGCTTGATCCAACGGTTGATTGAGCTCTGGTTGTGATAAAACCTTCAGATCTTGATCAGGGTGCTTGATCAACCCTATCCCTAGCTCGGATGGCTTCAGATCATCCCGGATGGCTCAGATCTAGACGCTCTCGAATTGAACGGCCCAGATTTAATCGTAATCTTGATAATCTGATCCGGGTCACTTCCGACTCGAGTTTGACCCAATATGTCCTAGATCCTTGAACCTTGATGCCTACAAAAATAGATCAAGAATTTAGTGGCCAAAATAATTCAAAAATTTGCATATTTGCAATTAAGTCCAAAATAAAGGTAAGTTCTAAAACCTAGGGCAATTTCACAATTTTGACAATAAAAACATAGATCAAACATGGATTTTAGCAGCTCAAATAATCAATAAAATAGTATTTATCACCACTATATTTGCTAAGAAAATCCATTCCCATTATAACATCATAGTCCTGCATGTCGAGTACTATCATATCACAGTAGAGTTCTCTTCCCGCAATTCCGGCTGGCATCGTACGCAGCACGTGAGTGGATGTCATTATTTCTCCCGAAGGCAGGGTGGTTATGAACTTGCAGTTTAAAACTTGTGGAGACATATCTATCTTCTTAGTGTAGAATGTAGAGATGAACGAGTGCGTTGCCCCAGTATCAAATAATGCGGTAGCATGCTGACTGTAAATAAGTATCTGACCTGTGACCACCGTTGAAGCATTCGCAGCATCCTCCTTAGTAATAGAGAAAACCCTGGCATCCGCCATAGTTGGTGGGGCCTCCAATCTCTCTTGGCTCATCAGGGTACTCTCCGTCTCCGCTTGCATATAATGTAGTTTCGCGGGTGCACCCTGGTACTGAACAAGCTGTTGGGGAGGTGCCTGGTTCTTAGTAGGGCAGTAAGAGGTCATGTGCCCTTCCACTCCGCAGATGAAGCACCGGTTCGTACCTCTGCGGCATTCCCCTGGGTGCATTTTCCCGTATGTAGCACATAGGGGAAACCGGGACTGTTTATTTGCTGGGCCCCCTTGGGGGTTGTTCAATGGCTGTCGTTTACCACCCTAGTTTCCTTTCCAATTAGCGTTGGTTCTCTGAGGTTTCTGACCCCTTTCATTTAATGCCTTCCTTTGTTGGTTGATATTGTTCAGGTAATGTTCGGTGAGTAGGGCACTACTAAACAGCTCCTCTGCAGTCTGCGGTCTGTTAACTCCGCCGGCCACATTTAGAGCTATTTCGGGCCGCAACATCTTCAACATAAGTCGGACCCTTTCTTTCTCAGTGCGAACCAGCTCAGGGCATAGACGAGCCAATCGGTTAAATTTCTTTACAGCTTCATTGACCGAGAGGTTGCCCTGTTGGAATTCCGTGAACTCGTCGTAATGTTTGTTTGTGACACGTATATTGAAGAATTCTTCGAATAACTCTGCTTCGAAATCTGACCACGTCATCTGGTTCACCTGTCTCTTGGCCTTGACCCGTTCCCACTACATTCTGGCATCCCCAGAAAGGCAGAATGATGCACACTTGATCTTCTCATGTTTAGGCCAGTCCAGCAGCTCCATTGTACTCTCTACGGTTTTGAGCCACGCTTGGGCGTCCCACGGTTCAACAACACCCGAGAAATTTTCCGGTTTCAGCCTCAACCATTGGATCAGATAAGCCTCTTGTCGTGCTACAGGGGTCGAGCCTGTTGGAGGAGTTTGCGTAACCGTAGGCGCGACGGGTATAGCAGTCTGGTTCACCGGTGGGGTAGTAGAATTTTCTTGTTGGTTCATCAGGGTATTAATGGTTTGCTTGTAACGCCCGCCCTTATATCTACACTCGGGGTGAGGTTACGTACAACTCAATCATATAGTAATATTTTTTTTCTATCTTCTAGCATGACAATAAAACATTAAAGCAAGGGCTAAGGACTGAGCATGCTTGTTTAACTATCAAAGTCATTCTACAACATGATAATATCACTAGTAAAGTAACTCATAACATAATCAAGTATAAGAGACCTCCAAAGTAAACACTATCATGCCATGTCAATCCTAATCACTAACACTTATTGTCAAGGGAACTTAAACATAAACATGAATATGTAGATATAGAAGTCTTTCTTTCCCGAGCCACCACCCCACACATCTTCAGCCCACCTGCCTCTTCCTCTAGTTTAAGTGTCCATTACCTTTATCTGCAGCATAAGACAACACATAAACTAGTAACCACAAATGCTTAGTAAGGATCCTGTCCTACTCGCAAAATCCATACGAAAGCATACAACATGTACACATAATAAATCATAAGCATGAGTTCATCATAGCATACTAAACATCAAAGTTTCTAAGCATGCAGCATAAAGTATGGAATGCATATACATAAGGATGCTTAACTTTTAAAATCATACTTTTAAATACTTAAACATCATCATATCATCATTGGGGGTCCCCGGCTTGTACCACATACATACATCATAAGCGCGCATCCCTAAGTAGATACGAGGTAGCGAGCCCCGACCTACTAGGGTAAGGACAGCTACGGTAGTCCCAGAACCGAGGCGTTCTTAAGGTGCCCATCCCTGTTGCACAGCTACGGTAGTGCCAGAACCGTGGACAGCATAGTCGGTAGTCCAGAACCGGGGCGTTCTTAAGGTGCCCATCCCTTGGACCCATACTTCGGTCCGGTACAAGCCCATTCATAAAGTAAAATAGCATACATGGATTTTATCATATCATAAGCATAGCACATTCTTGTTTCTTACTAGGTCCGTTTATAGTCCGTCGACCTAAGAGTTGCATAGCACATTCTTATCATATCATAAGCATATCATCATAACCTATCACATCATTGTCATATCATGAGCATGACATGCCTCTTATCTTATCATGAAGAGTGCTCTTAGTCCCGACTTACAGGGAAGCATCTCTTAGGCATTTCATCATACATAAGCCATGCATAACATAAGGGTGCCCCATGGGCTATAAGACATGCTGATACATGCATCATAATTCAACCACTTAACATACTTTAGATCTGACAAGATTTGGTCACATAGATTATTCTCATATCATAGGCAGTGGTAGCATGCTAACAATTAAGATTTCAATCAGACATCTCATTTAAACCCTCATGCATAAACATATCATAGCATGCTAACAGTTAAGGTTCCAAATCAACCATTCCATTTAACACCACATGCATACACATATAATCATCCCAAACATAAGCATATCTCCTAGGGTACATCTTATACAATCATCACATATATACACATATGATCTTACTAAACACAATCATAATCTCATAGGGTAAGTTGTCCTTCACAACCTCATATTTCATGCCTTGGCCAAATGTTACATGCTAAGGAATCCAATCAAACATTTCCTTTCAATATCACATGCATATACATCTCATATCATTTTACATAAGCATATCACATAAAATAATTTAACCTTCACAAACCCTAAGGATTCATGCCTTGGCCGAATGGTGTAGGGTAGGGTAGGCTAGGTTTTTGACATCCAATCTTCACAAAAATATTTATTCAAACACCTTACCTACACTACTAAACATGGACACATCATAGGATAGCAAACAACCCAAAAACCCTAGCCTATTCCCTCTTGGCCGAAACTTGTAGGGTGGATAACCCTACTTTTTCTTATCACAACATAATGGGGAACAACATATATTCATACCCTAAGTTTCTAGGGGTCTCCTCATGCAACAAGAAGTAACCAAGACCTCCTTCTTGGGTGTGGCCGAATGGTGCACAAGGGAAGAAGGTTCCCTTTTTCAAAAACAACAACAAGAAGAACATACAAATCACACAATAACGATTACACTACAGGCGAGGGGATACTTACATCCTTTCGCTTGAGATTCTACTTCTTTAAGTCCCTTAGGGTACCCTTGATTGAAGGAGAAGTGAAGGTTCCTCTTACTCTTTCTTCTCTAGACTCCTTGGCCCTAATAGAGGGCAAGAGCCTTCTTCCTTCCAATCCCCTAGGGTTAGAACCCTAGGGAGCACTTTTCGAAAAAATGGAAAAGAGGAGAGGAGAAGAAGGAATTTCGGTGGGGAAGAGAAAAGGAAGAAGAAGAGGAAGTTACTCACACCTCTTCCCTCTCTTATTTATACTTTTCTCATGAAAAGACATGTCTCTTCCCTATTACCCGCTTAACAAGCATGTTTCTTATTCTCTTAACAAGAAACAATGCTTGGTGTAGTGGTTAAGACATGGAGAGTGCAACAAGGAGGTTCAAGGTTCAATCCTTGCTTCCTCCCTTCTACCTCTTCTTTATATCACAATTTGCACTAATCCATATCAAAGCCCTTTAAGCCAAGCCTATCATGAAATTTCATAATATTAATAATATTTCATGAATTCATATTATTTCATAATATTTTTAATATTTCATATTCATGAATCCATAATATTTCATGAATTCCATAATATTTCATATTCATGAATCCATAATATTTCATGATAATATTTCATGAATTCCATAATATTTCATATTCATGAATCCATAATATTTCATGATAATATTTCATGAATTCCATAATATTTCATATTCATGAATCCGTAATATTTCATGATAATATTTCATGATCTTCCATAATAATATTTCATGAATTTCATGATATTTCATAACATTCTATATGGGAAAATTTTGGGGCGTTACATTGCTGCTGCTCGGTAACTTGACGCTGAAGTTGGGTCACTAATTGCATCAGGTCAGGCGAGGGAGTAGTCTCATTAAGTCTGTTACTCTGTCTTCTAGCCATGCTTTCCTTCATGAAGGACAAGTATGGATAATATGAGTTATCGTTATTCCTACTCTCCATATTAAATTCTAAATAAAAAAATATCATTCATATGTACATATGTACATATCTTGCAAATAAAATATACAAATACTTTCCATCATCTATCATAAGGTACATATCTTGCAAATACTTTCCATCATCTATCATAAGGTGTTATTCATACTTACATATCCTAGAATCATAAAGTATCCTAAAAGTGCTTACTATCATAAGATATGCAGAGAGGTACTTACTTGGAAGCGGCAGGAAGAAGGCTTGATGTGTGTGTAATGAGATGGCAACTGCTCTGATACCAACCTGTAACACCCGCCTTTTCCCCACACCTTATGGTGTGGCGAGAAAGCGGCGTTACGCTAATGATACATGTATATATAAAACATCTTAATGCAGCGGAATAATTTTTTTCTTCTACACATGCTTTTAACCATGCAACTAATACATGAAATATCTATACATGCCTAAATTTGTCATTCATGAACCTAGTGTCATTGGACTTAGCATATTAACGACATGCATGGCATCATAATGTAACCATTCCATAGCTTATTCATAATCATCATAAGTAGCAAGTAACTTATCCGTAAACATCATGGGTCTTAAGTCATTCATTAGGCATAACCATTATAAACATAGCATAGAATCTAAGAAGGCATTTCAAAACCCAAGACATGCGATATGTGTAAATAAAAGAATCCTTTGCCATGTCACGGCCACACACACATGCTCTTGCTCCTCCTGTTGCTTCCTTTAGTAACCTCTTGCTTGATCTGCGGTACGAGGAAAATAAGACTATAAGCACATAGGCTTAGTAAGACCCTTTCCTACACACTAAAATCATACGTCACTTAAACATAAACATATAAAGCATTCGACATAATATAATTCTGAACACAACACATAAGCATAGTCTTGGCGTAAATCATAAGCATATGAACAACTAACATAACATGATTCTTAACATAAACATAAACCTAAAACATACTTAGCATGACATAATTCATAACATACATGAGTATGAAACATACTTATCATGGCAAAATCCTTAATATACATGAGCATGAAACTTACTTATCACGGCATAATTCTCAATATACATGAGCATGAAACATACTTATCATGGCATAATTCTCAATATACATGAGCATGAAACATACTTATCATGGCATAATTCTTAACACACATGAGCACAGTCTTAACATAAGCATGAGTATAAAACATACTTACCACGGCATAATGCATAACATGAATGGATGCATGAGTCAAATGCATATACATAAGAATACTTAATTTAAAATCATACTTTTAAATACTTAACATAATCATAACATCATTGGGGTCCCCGGCTTGTACCACATACATACATCATAAGCGCGCATCCCTAAGTAAATACGAGGTAGCTAGCCTCGACCTACTAGGGTAGGAACAGCTACGGTGGTTTCAAAAACCGAGGCGTTCTTAAGGTGCCCATCCCTGTTGGACAGCTACGGTAGTCCCAGAACCGTGGACAGCTTCGATATTCCAGAACCGTGGCATTCTTAAGGTGCCCATCCCTTGGACGCTTACTTCGGTCTGATACAAGCCCATTCATAAAAATAAAATAACTATGCAAGCTTCATCATTCATACTTGACATATCTTAAGACATAACATAATCTTGTTACATGAAGCATGACATAAACATGCTTGGCATTTCATCATTCATACTTATTTCATAACATCGTTATGCCTTCATCATTCATACTTAAAGCATAAACATCATCTTCATCCATCTTCTTTTATTCATAAAAACATGACATACATACATAATCATGCCTCCAGGCATAAACATTATCTTGGTTCATAAAGCTTGTATGATCATGGTATATAAGATAAACATGCATTTCATACATGGTACATTTCATCTAGCATATATAATCCTAGTATCCATCATAGAGCATGCATGGGTAAGCGTCATATAAACATGATGCATACTACTTAGGTTCATGACATTCATCATAAAACATGCATAGACCTTCATACACCCATATCTATTATAGGCATTTCACCTCCTACATGCATTATTCTATTTAGCATAACATACCCCTACATCAATTACACATGTTCATGGTATATGACCTAAATATTCATGAGTAAAGCATAACATAGAACCTAACATATAAGGTCATGTTACATAACACCTAAGCTAAGATTTTAGTAATATAAAGAACCTTACATCGTGCTTAACTATGTACTTACATCATGGTAACTTATAAACATGCATCCTTGAGACCTTAGCCCAATCCAAACCCTAGATTAGGGTCTTGGCCGAAACCCTAAGGGACCATGAATCCATAGAAAATTCACCTAGGTCATAATTAACATCCAATACCTTACATATCATACCATGGAAAACCATTTGAACCCTTGATTGGATTTAACCCTAAATCCCAAACCTAAATCATGCCTTGGCCGAAACCCTAGAAGGGTAACAAGCCCATAGGAAAAATTCATATAAGTCACTATTATTACCCATATTATATCATAGCAAAACATACTAACCATGCTTGAGGGGTTGAAGTTTAAACCTAACCATGGTGCTTTGATGGTAGCCGAAACCCTAAAGGGGTATTAGGGTGCTACAAAACTTCCAAAATTATACTTTCATGCTTAACCTATCATGAGTAAACATTTGAAAACATAAGAGAGGTCTTTAACATGATTTTCCGACCAAAACCTTGCTTGGCCGAAACCTCCACAAACCCTAACTATAGATTTCTCAACATGGTGTGCCAATCAGAACTTCTATCATGTTAAACAACTTGGAAGCTATCATACCACAGGTGAGGGGGGTCTTACCTTCCCTTATCTTGGTTATAATCCTTGAATAGAAAATAGAAAGAACCTTCTTGACTCTAAACTTCTCCTTAGCCCTTGTAGCCTAGTAGAAAGCCTTGAGTCTTCAAGATGGAGTCCTTGGTGAAGTTTTTCCTAAGGGAAGAACCCTTGTGGGTTTCGGCTAGAGCAAGAAGGAAGGAAGAATGGAATGACTTTGGTGGGAGAAGAGAAGGAAAAATGTAACTCCTATGCCTCTTCCCCTCTCACCAACTCCTTTTATACTTCATGAAGGGGGGCAAGTGAAGGGTTATGGTGCCTCTTCTCTTGATGACTCTTCACTTCCCTAAGCCTTAACCAAAATCCTCTTCATTCTCTTCTAGCACTCCCTTGCTAGGTGAATTGGTTAGTACATGCATGATGGTATACTAGGTCCAAGGTTCAATCCTTGGTGCATGCACTTTATTTTTATTTTTTTTCTTAATTTCGAAAATTCCCCTAAGGCCCACCCATAATCATACTAATATTCCTAATTAAAACTCATTTTTATTTATATTAAATTCTACCTAGAATCCACTAATAACCATGGTACTAAAAAAAAATCCATGTAAGCCCTATTAGCACCTAGCTTCTTATTCTATATCGAAAATCATGGAGCATCATACTAAGGTTTAGACTAGTGCCCCTACATTCCTCGAGAATCCATCTAGGCATGGTCAATATTTTTAAAGAAAATATTGAGAAAATTTTCCGGGTCGTTACACCAACTTTGATGGGTTGGTCTTTGTTCATGCCGCATTGTAGGGTCACCACCGCCTTCGCGTCGGCTTCACTCTTTCGAGTTTGTTCAGCCGTCCACCGCCAAGATTCTAGTTCTTTGCCTTCATCATCCTTTTGAGGGGTAAAACCCTCCTTCACCGTGAACCAAGTGTTGATGTCCATCTTTAAGTAATACTCCATCTTCGATCTCCAATATTGGAAATCTGCGCCATCGAAGAAGGGAGGCCGGCTGGTGCTAAAACCTTCTCTCAATGCCATGGATGATAGATCTCGGTTGTTAATCCGATAGAACAGAGCCCCAAGCTCTGATACCACTTGTTGGACCTTGGATGGCTAGAGAGGGGGGGGTGAATATAGCCAGACACCAAATTTTAGCACTTATCGATTTTATACACTTCAATTGTTAGTAGCACAGCGGAAGCTAAAGAAAAATAGAGTATGCAGAAATGAAAACTCTAAGCTACAAGCAAAACACAAGAATGCTAACAAGAGGATTTACAAGGTTCGGAGATAACTTGCCCTTAAGGTGGGCGATCCCTTGATCATCGGCAGATCAAGCCCCGAAAAATCTGGATAGAAAGCAACCTCCTTCTCGGTGGAGTAACCTCTCCACAGCGTTTCAACAAAGATAGTGTTTTAAGCACAATGAAACACAAGAATGATCTTAATTAGCACTTAGAACAGGCAAGAACACAAGCTGAACTTCTCCCGAGTTCCACCCAGTGACGATCTCACGCAAGGACTTCCTTCCTCATGTCTTCTCGCCGTTGTACTCACCAAGCCTCTTGTTTCTTCCTCCAAGTGCTCAAGTAAAAGATGGTTGCTTCAGTTTCTTGCTCAAGAACGATGGAACAGCAGAGAACACAAGCACGCAGCAAGAAGTCACAGCAAGCTCAACCAGCAGTAGTCTCTCTAGTGCACTTCTCCACCACGCTGCTTATCTCTTCTCCACTAGCGCCAGGTCACCACCTCACTGCAGCCTCCAGCTGCTCTCCTGCAACAACAAGCCACCACTGAGCTCTTCTGGACTCCCTGAGCTTCCCTCAAACCAGCCCCAGTCAGCAGCTCAAGCCAGCGCCAGCGTCCGTTGCAACCTGAGATGGAAAACGCATAAGCCTGCTCAAAGGAAAGGCCTCCTTTGACTCTCCTTGAGTGTTTGAATCCATCCCTGTCACCTGCAGCTTAATCAGACCATTAGCACAGCATACCACATAGAGAATCAAAGATCAGATATTAGGCGCAGAGAAATCAGGCCTGTTCAGACGCGATCAGAGCGTCTGACAGTGCATTTTGAATTAAAGTGATCGGTCACCGGACCGATCCAGGGCTCGTGGGTCGGTCACCAGACCGATCCACCGCTTTGCTAGAACTCCCAGCTTTCGCGGCAACACAAGCCTGATCGGTCACCAGACCGATCAGGCTGGGACCTGATCGATCACCAGACTGATCAGGTAGCTCCCTGACTGATCAGGCTCCATCCTGATCAGTTGTAAGACGGAGTTCGGGATGCTAGATCGTTCACTGGAACGGTCGGAACAGTGTTCTAGATCGGTCCCCAGACCGATCAGGAGCTGATCAGTGGGGGAACTCAACTCACTGTGTGCTCCCTGATCGGTCACCAGACCGATCAGGAGCCAAGCAGTGAGGACATTGCCTGCTCCCTGATCTGTCACCAGACCGATCAGGAGCCAAGCAATGAGGGGACTGCTTGCTCCCTGATCGGTCACCGGACCGATCAAGTGCCGGGCAGTAGGTTCCCAACCCATTGTGTGCTCCATGATCAGTCACCAGACCGATCAGTCATCGCTGGATCGATCACCAGACCGATCCACGAAGGAGCATCGTGTCAATTTCCCTGATCGGTCACCATACTGATCCAGGGGCTCCATCCTAGCCCTCCAAGCTAGGATTTCATCCAACCTAGCCCTCCAAGCTAGGACTTTTTCACCTAACCCTTCAAGTTGGGACTTTTCACCTAACCCTCCAAGTTAGGACTTTTCACCTAGCCCTCCAAGCTAGGACTTTTCACCCAACTCTCGACGTTAGGACTTTTCACACCTAGCCCTCCAAGCTAGGATTTTTCCACACCTAACCCTCCAGGTTAAGATTTTCTAACACCTAGCCCTCCAAGCTAGGATTTTCCATACCATGCCTAATCTCCAATCAGGTCTTAATCATAATCATAATCATCAACCTAAACCAAAATCGATGTCGACACCAAAACAACAATCAGGGTCAGACTGCATCAACACATTAATTAATTTAATTATTGATAATTTAATTAATTAACATATAACTCTAAGAGTAGTACCACTCAACTTTATTATCATGTCGGACCAAGTCCACCTGCTGGATTTACATGATAATCCTTATGAGCTCCTCAAGATGACATCATAATCCTAAATAATTAGGGCACAGTTTCTTTCTATAATCAATGACACACTATATAAATTATATTATTTCCCAATTTACCGAGCCTATTGATTTAATGAATAAATCTTGCCCATTGGTAAATTAAAGAAATAAATATTAAGCACATGTGCCCGTTATTATATCGGGATTAAGAGCATGTACATCCATAATAACCGAGGTCTTGTTCGATTATATAGTCAGTATAAATCGAATCACCTTAAATCGGTCCTACTCAATACACACAAGGTGCACTAATGTAACTCTATAGTCAAGATAGACTTATATCAAATTACACTACAACCATTCCAGTGTAATTCTATCGTCAAGATATACTTTACAAGGAACTAATAACATGATCTTCTATGTGACACCACACTCCATGTTATCTACAATGTGAAGTAATGGACAATTGCATATATATAACAAATATAAAATGCAAACACATGACTACTGTGATTCTTATTCCCAAATAGATGTTCATACAAAAGCTAGACTTATAGTATACATCCTAACTTGACGAAGACTTAGAAGAAAGAGAATCAATACCTAAACCAAACTCAAATCAAACAATTGAAACCAAAATTCAATATTCAAAATTAAAAATTTATAGAAAATCTAGGAACTAAAATTCACATTAATTATCTTTAGTTATGAAACTAAATAAAATTCTACCCAACTGAAACATTCAATTTAATAATAATAATAAATATGTCAAAGTGGGTTGACATATTCGTGGGTTCACACATTCTGTATCAAATCGAGATTTTGATACATTATTAGAAATTTAATTAAAATGATTTGACTTGATTGATACATGCATAACTGCCATGCTCATGCATCAATTTATTTTTCATCATATATATCTGTCATGTCATTCATGCTAGCTTCCTTTTTGCATAACATAGAATGGTTAGGTAGGAAAAAGTTTGGTTGATACTTGCATAACATATTACCAGGGTGGGGCGAGATAATAGAACGTTGGGGAAGCTTAGTCTGGGAAGTCAGGAAAGGTAGGGACTACCCGACTTGGTTGACCTAGCTATGTGGAACTAGCCGAAGCTATCTCGCCACATACTAGACTAGTTAGACCAAATTTTTCCAAAGAGTAAATTGAAAGTATCATTTCTTTAAAATGCTTTGTCTAAGGAATGAGTTGTTGATCCAATAAGGCTTAGGCCAAAGAAGGCCCCTGTGCCACGCCAAGAGCTAAAAGCCAATTATTGAAATTTGTTTAAGTTACAAATTGTTAAACTTGAATCTAACTCAAGGTCAAGCAATCTATAAAATTAAATTGAGAAAATTATTCAATTACAATACTCATAAGGCTACCATGCTTGTTTGTACTACGACACTTAGAATAGGTGAGATGATAAGAACTAATCAATTGATAAATATTTTCAAAATGTTTTCAAAAATCCGTAGAATATTTTCTTAAAAATCTATTTTAAAAATAGTGATTAAACATAATAATGTTTTAATGAATTTCATGCATGATTGTGTGTACCTATAAATATATTTCAAAAATTATATCTTTTCAAAAGTTGTTTGACCTACACTTAGACACAAACCTTCTATGTCAACACTAAAGTCACTTAAGACACTTAGGTAGAGTTCCTTGTAGTTATCAAGGGTAGCTAGAAGGTGTCAGGTTGAGGGGGAATCTGTCTTTATAATTTTTTTAATTCTTTTGAAAAATTATATTTTTTAAATAATTGTTCTTTTTCAAAAATTTATCTCTTTCAAAACGGTTTCTACAAAAAATAAATTATTATGACTTTCAAAATGCTTTTCAAAAAATGCTTTTCAAAAATTTATTATGTCTTTCAAAATATTATTCAAAAAATTCTTCATATACTTTCAAAAATAATTTTCTAAAATATGCGTTAATTGCTCTTATGATATGGATAAACTCTAAAGACACATAGAACGTTTTCCTTATGATCTGCAAAGATTCCTAAGATTGTGTCAAAATTAGGGGAGTCCCAATCAAAATAATAATTCATCCTTTAATTTCTAATTACTTCAAAATACTTCTTAAAAATTTTTTGTAATTTTTTTCATTTGAATCAAATCCTAAGACTCAGAGGAAGATCAACTTGTAGTCAACAAGCTTCCTAGGACCGTGTCAAGTTTAGGGGGAATTTCAAATTAAAAGAACCATTAGATGTTTCAAAAATATTATATTTTCAAAAAAACACTATCTTTTCAAAAAAAACACTTTATTTTTGAAAATACAATATTCTCATTTTCCAAAACATATCATGAAAATCTTTTGTCTTTTAAATATTTTAAATTGAGTTTGGAAAAATCTCCAAGACACATAAGAATATCTTCCTTGTAGTTAACAAGGTTTCCTATGTCTGCGTCAGATTGGGGAGGAATCCAAATCAAGGAAATTTATTATTTTTCAAAAATCAAAATACATTGAAAATTCTTTACCTTGATTGAAAATCTCTAAGATACATAGGAAATTTTCTAGTAGTCATCAAATTCCTAGGACTGTGTCAGATTTAGGAAAATTCAAATCAATAAAGAGTACTTATCTTTTCAAAATGTTATACTTAGCGTCTCTTAAAATATTTTTTGATAAAAGTACTTAGTTTTGTAAAAAAAAAGGAGGAATTTTGAAAATCATGTTATCTTTAAGAAACTTCAAATATTTTTAAAAATTGTATTGTTGGTGCAAATTTTAAATCTTTATTATTATTCTTTATTTCTTTTTGATGTGTGCCAAAGCGAGAGAGAGTACATTAAGTTAGATTTTTTTTATTTCTCCCAAGTATTGCCCTAAAACTCTTAGACTAAAACTTAACTTAAGATTATTGTCAAACATAAAAAGGAAGAGATTGTTGGTGCAAAGAGCATCAGTCACGAACAGTCAACCTCTAGTGTTTTGATGTTTTACAATATACCATGGTCAGGTCAAAGTGATCAAAGATAAAGCCAAACAGGACCTAATATTTGGTAGGGTAATCCCAGGTTTGATCAGTTTGACAAAGGGTTAGCCAAACAAGACCTGATATTTTGTAGAGTGAATAGACCCAGGGTTGGTCAGTTTGACCAAGGGATTAAACCAAACTAGACTTGAGGTTTGGTACAGAGAGTATACTTACCTGAAGTATAGAAGAAATAAGACTAGTCAAAATTAAGATGACTAGCAAAGAAATCATTATGAACGAAAGAAATCCTAGTGAGTGAAGCTAGGTGGAAGAAATTCTGGTGAGTGAAGTTGGGTCCTAGTCAGTGAAGCTAGATGGAAGAAGTCCTGGTGAGTGAAGCTTGTTTGTGCAAAGTGCATCAGTTATGAACAGTCAACCTCTAGTGTTTCGATGTTTGACAATATACTATGGTCTAGTTAAAGTGACAAAGGGTTAGCCAAACAGGACCTGATATTTGGTAAGGTAACCCAGGTTTGATCAGTTTGACAAAGGGTTAGCCAAACAGGACCTGATGTTTGGCAGTAATAATATACTAACTTTTAGTCAAAATGATCAAGGGTTAAGCCAAATAGGACCTGATGCTTGGTAGGATAAACCCCTATTTGATTAGTTTGACAAAGGGTTACCCAAATAGGATATGATATTTGGCAGAGTGAATAGAACCCAGGGTTGGTCAGTTTGACCAAGGGATAAGCCAAACAGGACTTGATGTTTAGCAAAGAGAAGTCTAGTCAGGATTAAGATGACTAGCAAAGAAAACATTATGAAGGAAAGAAATCCTTGTGAGTGAAGCTAGGTGGAAGAAATCCTGGTGAGCAAAGCTGGGTCCTAGTGAGTGAAGCTTGGTGGAAGAAATCCTAGTGAGTGAAGCTAGGTAGAAGAAATCTTGGTGAGTGAAGCTGGGTCCTAGTGAGTGAAGCTAGGTGGACGAAGTCCTGGTGAGTGAAGCTGGGCACGAAGTCTTGGTCCGGGGGACAGAGCATGAAGTCCTGGTCGGGGATCGGGCAACGAAGTCTTTGCCAATAGAGGACTACGGACAGAAGTAGAGACGGGTTGAGGTCGGGCGTCTCATGATCCGGGAATCTCGGAGGCCGAGCACGAAGTCTTGGTCCAGGGGACCGAGCAAAAGACTTAGCCGAGCGGGGATCGCAGACAGAAGTAGAGACGGGTCGAGGTCGAACGTCTCAAGATCCGGGTTCTCAGAGGCTAAGCAAAAGTCCAACCGGACCGGAGGTCCCAGTTGGTAAAAGGTAAATTCTCCAAGGTGGAGTAGGTAAGGACGCATTCCCTGGGAAAGGGAATAGTAGGCGTCGGTTCGACCTAGGGTTTCAGTTGGAATCTAAAGTCAGAACCAATCATTAAGGCTTAAGGTTATGAGTTTTGTCATGTGTTTGTTATCTTGCAGGTACCTGGAGTTGGAGGGAAGATAGGAGAGTAAACATAGGAAAAACAAGTCCTGGGAAGAAGCTTCCTTGGCGCCTGATGAATCAGGCTCCCAGTATGTGTGGGCACCCTGGCTTAAGGGTGGCCTTCCCAGGTGCCCCCTAAGCTAGGCACCTGAAGCTGCTCAAGCACCTGGGAGGCTCCTAGGTGCCTAGGAATGCATGATTATCCCTGTGTCAATTCAGCTGCTGCAGTTGAAGTTTTGACCGCAGGTTAGGCACCCCAGAAGCTTATAAGGCTCCCAAGATGGTAGTATAAAAAGGGGTTCGACCCCTCACATCAAGTCACCAAATGTTCCAATTGTCTACTCATTCTGTGTGAAGCAAAAGTGTTACGACGAATCTCTGTGACCAAGGAAGCTCCAGGAAGAAGTGTGCGACACTTCAGACTTCCAGAGTTGGCCGAGATTTGTGTTTAGTTTGCTTTTATTTACGAGCTATATTTATTTATCATTTTTGTGATTGTAATAAAATTATAGGATGGGTATTCTCTGCCTCCAGAAATTCAGGAAAGGAAACCATTAGTGGCTCAAGCTGAGTACATAGGTTTTGGACGTACTGACCCTGGGGGGTTGGGGACCAAGTAAATAAATCCCGTGTGTCTATTGTTGATTTTATTTTCTTTATTTATTATTCCACCGTGTACTAACACATTGATAGAAAGACGATCGAACGATAAAGTTTTGACGAAAAAGTTGCAGGGTTGAGCACGAAGTCCTGGTTCGAAGAATTGGGCATGAAGTCCTGGCCGAGGGTTGGGAATCAAAGTCTTGGTCCAGGGGATTGAGCATGAAGTCCTGGCCGAGGGCTGGGCACCATAGACCTGACCGAGGGTTGGGCACGAAGTCCTGGTTCGAGGTATTGGGCATGAAGTCCTAGTCGAGGATCGGGCAAAAGACTTAGCCGAGCGAGGACTACGGACAGAAATAGAGACGGGTCGAGGATTGTGTTGGATCGAGAAAACAGGATATAGGGGGGTGAATATCGTGAAAACTTTTTCGGAATATAAAAGAGAAACAGCGGAAATTAAAACAAAACACACACGAACATAAGGATTTTTACTTGGTTCGGAGTCGCAGTCGGCTCCTACTCCAAGGCCCACGGTCTTTGACCGTTTACTGCGGGCAATTCTATAATACACAAAGTTTTACAACAATGTGTACAATAATAGTGCAGTAAAAAGCAATTAAACTCTTCGTTACCGACGCCCGGTGTGGATCATACTTCAGTGCGGAGGGTCATCGTCGGTGCTAGAATCTCGAGATCAAAAGTTTCCGGAGCAGAGCGCTTGAGCGAAGAGCGTTGAGGCGTTGAGAAAAGTGTGTTCTGAAGCCTTGGGGGTCGAGCCCCTTTTATAGCACTCTTGGGGGTGCCCTCCACGTGCCTTTGGATCCGCAAACCCCTATCCGAAACTCGGTCGGAGCTTATCCCTTCAAAATAGGGCTCGGAGCTGAGGGGGGCGCCCGGGACACTCGGTGCGCCCTGGCTGCTGGAGGCACCCTGGCTACCGGGGGCATCCTGCTTGACTCGGTCAACAAGCTTCACGGTTTGATTTTTTGCTTCGGTTCATTTCTTGGTTTGACTCAGGGCGCCCGGGACCTCCGGGTGCCCTGCATAGAGCAGTTTCAAAGCAACTCTTTGCTCGGTTATTTGCTTTGTCCTTGGGGGCGCCTGGGACCTCCAGGGCGCCCTGCTCAGCTGCTGCCCCTCTCCTTTTGGGGTGTTCTGAGCTGCAGAACCTCGTTCCTTCAGTCTTGCATCTAGGGTTAGTTCCAAAATAACAAAGTAAGAGTGTTAGATAATTTCTCACAGCCGTAGCTGTCTTGGTTCTGACATTGGGTCTCCCAAATGGAGCCCTAGGTCAAATCGACGCCTACTGTTCCCTCGACGGGGAACGCGTCCTCACATACTCCTCTCAGGAGAGTTTACCTTTTTGCCAACCCGCTCCTCCGGTTGGACTTTTGCCCGATGCACCTGACCAGGTCTTCGTGCCCACCTTCCGAGCAGGTCTTCAGTGCCCAGCTCCTTGCCAGGGCTTCGGCCCAGTCCTCGACCGAGACTTCGTGCCCACCTTCCGAGCAGGTCTTCGGTGCCCAGCTCCTTGCCAGGGCTTTGTGCCCAGTCCTCGACACGGGACTTCGGTGCCCAGCCCTTTGACTAGGTCTTCGTGCCTAGTGTGCCTAGGGCTTCTTTCCTGCACCCTTAGTGAATACATTAGATAATAATAATCTCTTAACTCTTGAACCCTTTGCCATTATCAAAACCTAGGTTTGACTTACGTGCTACCTACACTCACAGATTGGACGTCTCGAGATCTAGGAGTCTCGGAGGATGAGCAAAAGTCCAACCGGAGGTCCCGGTTGGCAAAGGGTAGCTTCTCTAGATTGGAGTAGGTGAAAGACGTGTCCCATAGAATGTCGAATAGTAGGCATCAGTTCGCCCTAGGTTTTCATTTGAAATCCAAAAGTCAGAACCATACAACTCTGGCTGTCAATCAACTAAGGCATAAGATTGTTTGTCTATTTGTTGTGTGTTTTGTTGTCTTGCAAATACTTGGGGTTAGAGGCAAGATAAGAGAACAAAATGCAAAACAAACAGAGGTTGGGAAAAGGGGTTCCCCACGCTCCTGAATGAATTTAGGCGACTGGAACCCAGGTGCCTGAAGCTTACCAGGCGCTTGAGTGCTATCAGGCACCTGGGATGCAGTCTTCATCCAAGCATCGAGTTCGCCGGTTCGGATCAGGTTTGACTGCTAGTGAGGCGCCCCATTAGCTATCACGCGCCCGAGAACCATGTATAAAAGGGGGTTCAACCCCTCAGCTCAGAACATCAAGTTCCACATATGTTTAATCATTCTATGTGAAGCAAAAGCGCTAAGTCGAAGCCTTGTGAACAAGGAGGCTCCAAGAGGAAGTGCGTTGCACTTCGGAGTTCCGGATTGGTCGGATCTTCATTTTAGTTGGTTTGTTTTTTTGTTTACAAGTTGTCTTTTAGTTTATCAGTTTGCACTTATAAATCATATTATAAGACAGGTTTTCTCCACCTCCGGAAATTCTAGAAATGAGAACACTAGTGGACTCACGCCGAGTACATAGGCCTTGGATGTACTGACCCTAGGGTTTAGGAACCAAGTAAATAAATCTCGCATCTCTACTATCTTTGTCTTTTACATTTATTATTCCGTTGTGCTACTAATGATCTAATTACAAAGTTAAATGAACAAAAGACGAAATGAAGAAGGAGTCGATATTCACCCCCTCTATCGACGCCACCGATCCTACAATGGGTTTAGTCAAATTGAAGGATTAGATTATGATGAACCCTATGCACCTATAGCTAGACTAGAATCAATTAGGATGCTTTTAGCATATGCAGCCCATAAGGGATTTAAATTATATTAAATGGATGATAAGTCTGCTTTTCTAAATGGATTTATAAAGGAGGAAATTTATGTAAGTCAAACTCCAGGTTTTGAGAACATAGAACATCAAGTGATGCCTTTAGACTTTAAAAAGCCCTATATGGACTAAAACAAATACCTAGAGTCTGGTATGGAATGTATGATCAGTGGCGTCAATAGAGGGGGGGTGAATATTTACTCTTAAAATTGATCGTCGGATCATTGTTTATTGTTCACTTAATATCAGAATTGTTAGTAGCAGCGGAATAATAAAAGTAAAAGTAAACACAACATGAACACACGGGATTTACTTGGTTCCCAACACCCCGGGGTCAGTACATCTAAGGCCTAATTATGGGTAGCACCCGTCCACTAGTGGTCTCCTTTCTGGAATCTCCGAAGGCAGAGAAACCCGTCTTATAGTTACAAGTACAAGCAAAATAATGATAAAGAATTACAAGTTATAACTAAATGCAAACCAAATAGAAGATGACGATCCTAACCAATCTGGAACTCCGATGCTTCACGTACTTCCTCTTGGAGCCTCCTTGGTCGCAGAGCTTCATCTCAACACTTTTTCCTTTGCACAAAAGGAGTAAGTGAATGTGTGAATTAATGTTCTGTACTGCTGCACTCGACCCCTTTATATAGTACTTACTTAGGCACCTGAATGGCCTTTCAGGCGGCCTCATTGTGGTCAAAACTTGATCCGAACTGGGGTACTCGGCGTAGAGATAAGGCCTGTATCCGAGGCACCTGGGAGCTATTCAGGCTCCTGGGAAGCACTTTTCGAGGTTATTGTTTGATGGAGACAAAAGAAGTGAACAAGTTGCCCAACAAGCTAACGATATGGATCATGCTCAACCCACTCTAGAAGATGTTAATGATCCATTATGCATCAAAGGAGGCCCAATTACAAGGGCTAAGGCTAAAAAGATGAAAGAAACACTTAATGTGCTAATTGAAGATTTGAAAGCCAAAGATACCATTGAAGAAGGTTTGAGCAAGAGCAAGTCATACGGCATAGTCAACCTAATTCAAGCCTTAGATGAGCATAACTAGTCTCCTTAGTCTCTTGTCTATGTAAGAAGAATATGTTAATTTTGTGAGTTCAATTTAGGCCCAATTTCTAGCTTTATTTGGGTTGTAATAGTGCCAAGAGGTCAATAGGCCTATGTAGTCTACATAGGCCTCTACTAAATGGGATTCCTTTTGGCCTTTTAGGGTTTTTAGGTCACCCTATAGCTATAAATTAAGGGGGTGGCGGCCACAACATGTAACTTTTTGGCTTATTCAATCTACTACATGGTGAGGCTCTCACTTGTTGGTTCTTCATTGAACTAGAACTTATCAAGGCATCCTCTTGTGACGTTCAAGACTTATCAACCTCCATCCCAAGGTTGTGGCGTCTATCTTCTTCTTCTTCTATACCAAGGTTCGTGCTTCCTTATGCATTGGGTCGAGGTTTCTTCCTTTCATTCTCCATTTTTCAATTTAGACTATCATTCTCTCTTTCTTCCATTTGTTGTGTGTTCTTGAGACATCTTCTCATTGGGTTCGCATCATTTGGTATCAGAGCCTTGGTTTCTCTAAATCGATTTGGTTATCCTTTTCTTTGTGTTCTTGAGTCTCTATCTTATTTTTGTTTCTTTTCATTTGCTTAGCAAGCCTTACATGCTTGTTCTTGAGTCTCTATCTTATTTTTGTTTCTTTTCTTTTGCTTAGCAAGCCTTACTTGCTTTGTTGCTCTACAAAAAAAAAGAGGAGGAAAAAAAATTCGGCTAAAAAAAAGCAAAGAAAGGAAGGAAGAAAGAAAAAAAAAATAGAAAAGTCGAAACAAAAAAAACAGCAAAAGAGGCTGGAAAAAAAGGAAGTAGAGACTTTGTTTGCAAATTTATTTTTTCTCATTTCCTTTAAAGTTTGCCTAGATTCATTTCTGGCAGCCTAGATTATGTTATGACGACTTTCATTTCAGCTCTTATTTCATATATTCTCATTTCCTTTAAAGTTCGCCTAGATTTAATTCTGGCAGTCTATATTAAGTTCTGGCAACTTTCCTTTCAGCTCTTATTTGAAGTACTCTCATTTCCTTTAAGTTTGCGTAGATTCAATTCTAGCAGCCGAGATTAAGTTCTGGCAACTTTCCTTTCAGCTCTTTAATTCACGTTTTGCTATCTTCATTTCTGCGTTATCATCAATTTTGCCTAGATTCAATTCTGGCAAATTTCCTTTTAGCACTTACTTCAAGTTTTCAATTCTGCAATTTGCACTTTATTGTCTTGAATTCCTATCTTTTATCCTAACACCCTTGGAAATTTTCATAGTCCACGAACGCTTACAAGGTATGTGCCTCAATTCCAAGTTCAAGTTCTTTATAGATCTAACATTCGTGAGTTAGAGTGTTTGAGTGAAACAAATTGTTCAATGGCTATAAGTGGAGAATAAGCAAGACCTAGAGAATCCCTTGATCAACGTGCTTTGAGACAACACTTGGAACGCATAGAAATCCGTTTTAGTCAGAATATGGACAGATTAGAGAAACAAGACGCTGTAATTGCAGGATTGCGACATAGCCATGTTGATAGAGTTCCTTAACGAAGTGCTAGAAAATATAGCCGTGGTGAACATCATGATGATGATGATGGCGTATCTGAGGACATTGATGATAGAGCTTCAAATGGCAGGTCAGATCATGCTCGAGTTGGTGGTAGAAGAGGAAGGATGAATGATCATGTGGATAGAAACTTGGGAAATATCAAGATGAAGATTCTGTTAGATCGAAAAAACACGATAGAGGGGGGGGGGTGAATATCGTGAAAATGTTTCGGATTGAAAAGAGAAAGTACACAGCGGAATTTAAACAAAACACAGACAGAACTCAAGTGGTTTTACTTGGTTCGGAGTCACATTCGGCTCCTACTACAAGGTCCACGGTCCTTGACCGTTTACTGCGGGAAATTCTATAGTACCGCAAACAGGTTACAGAATTTATTACAATATGAGTGCAATAACTAAACAAATGTACTCTTCGTTACCGATGCCTGGTGTGGATCGTACTTCGGAGTGGAGGGTCGTCGTCGGCGCTAGAATGTCGAGAACGGATCGAACCCCTTTTATACTGCTCCTGGGGGCGCCCTGGACGCTGGAGTCGCCTGACACGTGCCTTCGGATTCAAAAAACCTCATCCGAAGCTCGGTCAGCACTTATCCCTCCTGAATCGGCCTCGGAGCTGATGGGGGCGCCCGGGACACTGGGGGCGCCCCGGTTGACTTGGTCTGCTTGGCTTCGCGGCTGCTTTCGCTTCGATCTCTGGTTGGCTTGGACCCAGGGCGCCCGTGACCATCAGGGTGCCGGGACCTTGAGGGCGCCTGTCCCAGTAAGCTTCCGATGCGATTCTTGCGTAGCTGTTCGTTTGGCTTTGACCTTGGGCTCCCGGGATCTCCCGGGCACCTAGCCCAGCTGCTGCCCCATTCCTTTGGGGCGTTCTGAGCTACAGAAACCCGTTCCTTTGGTCCCTGCATCCAAGGTTAGTTCCACCATAAACATGGCAAGAAATATTAGATTTTTACAGCCGTAGCTATCTTGGTTCTGACTTCGGGTCTCCCAAATGGAATCCTAGGTCGAATCGACGCCTACTGTTCCCTCGACGGGGAACGCGTCCTCACCTACTTCTCTCAGGAGAGTTTACCTTTTGCCAACCGGCTCCTCCGGTTGGACTTTTGTCCGATACACCTGACCAGGTCTTTGTGCCCACCATCCGAGTAGGTCTTCGGTGCCCAACTCCTTGCCAGGGCTTCGTGCCCAGTCCTCGACCAGGACTTCGTGGCCACCTTCGGAGCAGGTCTTCGGTGCCCAGCTCCTTGCCAGGGCTTCGTGCCCAGTCCTCGACCATGACTTCGTGGCCACCTTCGGAGCAGGTCTTCGGTGCCCAGCTCCTTGCCAGGGCTTCGTGCCCAGTTCTCGACCAGGACTTCCTACCTAGTGTACCTAGGACTTCTTTTCTGTACACTTAGTAAACGTATTAGATACAAATAACATCTTAACTTCTGAATCCTTTGCCATTTATCAAACTCTAGGTTCGACTTGGGTCCTGCCTGCACCAACAATCTCCCCCTTTTTGATTTATGGCAACCCGGTTCAAAAAGTTAAGCAAAATGCAGGTAAAATGGCAACTTAATTTCCTCCTCCTGGAAGGAATCTCCCCTTAGGGTTTTCAAAGGTTCGTGGGGTTTTGAAAAAGTTTCTATGTTTAAAAGGGAATTTATTTTTCAACACTTAGACATTTTTAAAAAAAATTAGAAAACATTTTCTAAAAAAAATTTTGGGTTGGGCATTTGAAAAATTTGCATTTAGAAAATTTTCAAGTAAATTACTAAATTTTCGCACTTAGAAAAGTTTCTAAACTTCTTCTGAAGTCTTAATATTTAGAAAGTCTGAAGTTTTAATACAAAAAGAATTTCCACCATAATTTTGAGTTCAGAAAATTTTTCTAAGCTTTTTTTGCATTTTAGAAAGTTTTCAAGAAAATACTTAGAAACTTTTGTATTGGAAAGAGTTTAACATAAGTACTTAAAGAAATTTTGAACATAGCTTAAGTCAAGTAATAGTTTTGAAAACAGCTTAAGTCATGTACTTAGTCATAATTTTGAAAACAGCTTAAGTCAAGTAATTTGTCATAATTTTGAAAACAAATAAAATTTTGAAAAAATTTAAACCTTCTCTCCTTTCCAATCTCTCCCCCTTTGCCATATATAAAAAAAATAATATAGCAAAATAGTATAGCAGAAGAAGTAATGTGCTGTACTGAACCAATTCAAGGTATAAAGTGGACCAAATCAATATGAATTATCTCTTTCGGATCCTATCTAACCCACTTAGCTACGTACTCACTGTTATAAACAGTAGTTTTCGCTAGGGTTAGTCATGTTAAGGGTTCTGTTCAAGTTAGATTTACTAAGCTTGACACTTAACCTGATTACTGATGATTGGTATTTAGTGCCCTAATTACTGCGGATTGGGTTTTTTGTTAGATTTATTGAACTTATATTATCAATGTAGACTTGTGTAACGACCTGGCCCATTTGGCGGCCCATTCGGCGACCCCTTATTTTTCTGTGGGTCGTCGATCGTCGACCGTGTCGTTACCATACTAGGTCTTCCCACCCCTGAGTGTGGATTTTTGCCTTTCCCAGGATTCGAACCCTAGACCCAGGCTAAGTACTAGTTGTTTATGAATCATGGTAACCAATTGAGCCAGGCTCAATTGGTTACCAGGATTCATAAAGAACTAGTACTAAGCCTGAGTCCAGGGTTCGAATCCTGGGAAAGGCAAAAATCCACCGACCAGGCAGTGGGAAGACCTAGTATGGTAACGACACGGTCGAAGGTCGACGGCGACGACCACAGAAAAATAAGGGGTCGCCGAATGGGCCGCCAAATGGGCCGGGTCGTTACAATAAAAAGGAGCCTTTTATGTAACGACCCGGCCCATTCGGCGACCCATTTGGCGACCCCTTATTTTTCTGTGGGTCGTCAACCGTCGACCGTCAACCGTGTCGTTACCATACTAGGTCTTCCCACCGCCTGGTCGGTGGATTTTTGCCTTCCCAGGATTCGAAACCTAGACCCAGGCTTAAGTCTATTCTTTGTGAATCCGGAATACCAATTGAGCTATAGCTCAATTGGTATTCCGGATTCACAAAGAACTAGACTTAAAGCCTGGGTCTAGGTTTCGAATCCTGGGAAGGCAAAAATCCACCGACCAGG
>JAGFNQ010003127.1:0-201566 GCA_024364735.1 Boesenbergia rotunda
GTAATCCCTAATTTGAAATGTAATTCAAATTTAAACTCCTCTATGCATGTTAGAAATAATGTAAATTATTTAACCATGCATAATTTTGGATTTAAATATCATAATAGGAGTAGGGTTAACAATGCATATCATAACCCTAAGCAATCCATGCATCATGATAAACCTAGAAATATTAGACCTAAGGACTAAGGTATTAATCCTAAAAAAGGAAGACACATGCCTAGAATGGGTAGGTCTAGGAATATCCATGGTGGACATGATGATTCTAGGTTTAGAAACCTAGAAAGAAAAAATCAAGCTTTGAGGACAAAGCTTAAGAAATTGGAAAAAATCCTAAATAGATTCACTATTGGATCTAAGGGGTTAGGTAAGTTGTTGGGGAGCCAAAGACCCAATAATGATAGATTGGGTTTGGGATACCGATCTAGGTCCTCAAATGTCAATGAAAAGATATATGCTGTGGTAACATATAACTATACCAAGGATGAGAAGTCCAAGAATGACAAGGGAGTGATATTTAAGAGAAAAAAGAAAATCTTAACTAAGGACAAGGTGTCCAAGGTTAAAAAAGTTAGGTTTATAGGTCAAGAATCACCGGAGGTAAACAGGTGTGACCTAGTGATCATAGATGAGTCACCTAGGGAGGTGGCTAAAGCTAAGAGCTCAAGGGGGAGCTCTAAGAGCCAAATTGGGACCCATGGTCAATGGTGTTGAGGCAATCGACCCTTAAATGATTGGAAGATCATGATTTTGATGTGTGGGCAAATAGGTTTAAAGTTAGAGTGTTATGTTGTATTTGATATGTGTGATTGAGTTTGCAGGACTTGGAGAATCACACTTGGTGGACATATCCGAGGGACGAGAGCCGAGGGAGGAGAGCTCCAAGGGCAAGCCGGGAAGTGGACTTCAAGGGCACACGTGAGGGATCGCATGGAGGCAGACCTGAAGGCACACGCGAAGGAGAAGGTCCGGAGTGGCGGGAACTGAGCTGGGAGGCAGGGCAGTCGACTGCCCGAAGGCAGTCGACTGCCAAAACCCACAGAAAGTTCGCAGCTTCGGACCAGTCGACTGGCCTTGGGGCAGTCGACTGGTATACCCCAAAACTAGCCGTTGGCTAGATGTTTGCTAGCCGTTGGCTAGCCGTTGGACGACATTTAATGCCGGGCCAGTCGACTGACATCGGGGCAGTCGACTGGTGCGGGGCTGGACAGACTGCGAATCTGTCCTTTTCACCTATAAAAGGAACTCCTCGTTACACGTGTATGTACAGTTCCGTACAGTAACGAAGTGCTGCCCAATTGTAGAGTGATCTTTGCTTCCTCCATCATATTTCTGTATCTGTAAAGAGGAAGCTTCTGCTGTAAAGGTTTCTCCACCTCAAGGAGACTTTTCGATAGTGAAAAGTGGTGCTCGCGGCATGGATCCTTGGATTAGTCACCCATCTGGGTAGATACCAAGTAAAAGAACTTTGTTAGCATTGTTATTTCTTTTGCATATTATTTCCGCTGCGCTAACATCTTTGAAGAGATCAAAACGATCAAAGAAAGTACATTCATCCCCCCTCTGCACGCCTAAATCGATCCTTCAGTTGGTATCAGAGCAAGGTGCGTTTCGGAAGATCTAACAATCAACCGGAGCAACTGTAATGGCGTTTCAAGAGGGATACTCCACCGCACGACCACCATTCTTCGACGGCAACGACTTCGCGTACTGGAAACGTAGAATGCAGTATTATCTTATGAATGACATAGAAACCTGGATAAGTGTTGCAGATGGCTTCGAGGCGCCCGTCGATGAAAGAGGAGATCCTACACCTATGAGAACATGGTCAAAGGAGGTGATGAAAAGGGCGCAGTCAAATGCCAAGGCCACCACCACACTGTAATGCGGGCTCTCAAAGGAGCAACTGAACAAGGTGGGGCCGTTCAAGAGCGTCAAAGAACTGTGGGACAAATTAGTTGAACTGAACGAGGGGTCAAACGAGTCCAGAAGAGCCAAGAAGGACTTGTTGGTGGCCCAACTGCAATCCCTCTCCATGAAGAGCAACGAGACCGTCAGTCAGTTGCATGGAAGGGTAAAGGAAGTGATCAACGAGCTCCATGTAATTGGAGAGAAAATCGAAAACCGGGACATCGTCAGGTATGTCTTACAAGCCTTCCCAAGAACCACCCTGTGGGCATCTATGGTTGATGCTTACAAGGTATCAAGGGACTTATCTTTAGTCAAATTAGACGATTTGTTTTGTGAATTTGAACTGCACGAGCAAGCTAACATTTTGGCAAAAGAGAAAGATATTGCTTTTGTTACAGAAAAGGAGAAGAAGAGGAGGAAGGAGAAGAAGAAGGTGATCTACTCATCATCCTCGGACTCAGAGGAGTCAAGCGCCTCTATGGATAGTGACCAGGAGGCCTTTATGGTAAGAAAATTTCGTAAAGCATTTAAAAGTTTTTCTAACAAGTCATATGCTAGGAAAGGGGCCAAAGGTAAGGGTAAGACCAAGGAGATAATCTGCTACAACTGTCACCAAGAGGGACATATGAAGAACGAGTGTCCCCAGTTGAAGAAAAGGGATGACAACAAGGAAGAGAAGAAGAAGAGTGACAAAAAGAAGTCAAAGGGAAAGAAAAAGAGTGCCACGAACCTCAAGGCGACTTGGGACGATCCCTCATCCTCAGAGGAAGAAGAAGAGCAAGTCTCCCACTTCGCTCTTATGGCACAAGATGACTCAGACTCATCAGACGATGTACGAAGCTCAAGTAGTGAAGATGAGAGCTCTTCCACTTCATCATCAGAGTCAGAAGCTTCGGTAAGTGAGGTATACCACTTACCCTCCTCTACCTTAGTGAAAATAATTTCTAGCATGAACATGGATTTAGCTAAGGCTAGAAGTAAAATTAAGAATCTTAAGGAACAAATTGTCATGCTTAGAGTAGAAGCTATTAAACTTAAAGATTTGCATGCTAGCTCTACCTCTTCACATGTTTCACATATTGAAAATGAAAATAAGGAGTTAAGGAAACAAGTAGATGACCTCACAAAGGTCCTTAGGAAATTTCAAGTAGGATCTAGTAACCTAGATATGATCATAAACAGTCAAAGGGCTGTATATAACAAGGCCGGATTGGGTTATAGACCTAAAACCAAGGAAGTAGCATTTGTTTCACTTACCGGTAGGATTGGTGCATCTAGGAGACTAGGGGCAAAGGGAACCACAAAGAAGGCACGGGTACCTAAAAAATTTCTAAATGATGCTTATGGATCAAAAATATGGGTACCAAAAGAGTATGTTTTTCATGTTGTCTAGGTAAAGGTGAAGGAGGCCCCAACCTTGTGGATAGTAGATAGTGGATGCTCAAGACACATGACCGGGGATGTGAGCAAGTTCACCACTATTAGCTACCTAAGAGAAGGGACGGTCTCCTTTGGGAATAGTGGAAAGTTGAGGATCATTGGTAGGAGCACAATTGAGGTATCTTCCACTATTTCGATTCATAAGGTACTTTTAATTAAGGATATGAAGTTTAATTTATTAAGTGCGAGTCAATTATGTGATGTCGGTTTTAGAGTAGAATTTCACGCTAAGAAATATGTAATAAGGCAAAGTGATTCAAACAATATCATATTAGAAGGGTTTAGAGAAGCAAACTTATATTATCTTGATCTATCTTATGCTACTAAAAATGTTGTTAAGTGTCTCATGTCCAAAGAAGAAGAAGGGTGGTTGTGGCACCGGAGACTTGGACATGTCAACATGAGGAGCATAGCAAGAGTGGCCAAGGAAGAGTTGGTGAAGGGGCTCCCAATGATCAAGTATGAGAAGATTAAGTTGTGTGATGCATGCCAAGAAGGTAAGCAATCAAAAGCATCACACAAAGGTAAAACTCTAATTACCACCTCCTTACCTTTAGAACTTTTGCATATAGACTTGTTTGATTGCCATAGCACTCCATCACTTGTAGGAAGTAAGTATTGCCTAGTAATAGTAGATGATTTCTCTAGGTTTACTTGGGTCTACTTCTTGAAACATAAGGATGATATCCTAGATATCTTTATAGGATTTAGTAAAAGGGTAGAAAACAAAAAGAACATCAAAATAAACCGAATTAGGAGTGACCATGGTGGGGAGTTCCAAAACGCTAACTTCACACAATTTTGTGTTGAAAATGGGTACAAGCATGAGTTTTCATGCCCAAGGACTCCTCAACAAAATGGGGTAGTTGAGAGAAGGAACCGAGCCCTACAAGAAGCTGCTAGGACTATGCTTAATGCATATTCTCTTCCTAGCTATTTCTGGACCGAAGCGGTTAACACTGCTTGTTATATCCAAAACCGGGTATTGGTACATAGGTTTTTAGGGAAAACACTTTTTGAACTATGGAATGGAAGGGTACCACAAGTCCATTATTTTAGAGTCTTTGGATGTAAAGTTTACATTTTAAACATCAAAGATGACTTAAGAAAATTTGAGTCAAAAGCCGATGAAGGAATCTTAGTAGGGTATTCATTGACTAGTAGGGGTTATAGAGTGTACAACAAGAGGACAAAAGTGATTGAGGAGTCCTCCAATGTCAAATTTGATGAAACCACTAGTACCTACCCTAGAAAGGCTTCTATTGATAAGGATATAGAAGAGGTCCAACCCCTGCCCAAAGAATCCAAGACCTACATTTGGAGGGCAATGATCAAGGGGGAGTAAGAAATACACTAGAGGATGAGGAAGAAGGAGTAAATGAACCTACAACCTCTAGGCCCTTGAGACATCACCATGATCACCCTATTGACCAAATCGTGGGTGATGTCACTCAAGGAGTAAGGACCAGGTCCTACTTTAGGGATCAAACTAGTCAAATAGCTCTAATCACCCAATTAGAACCCAAGACCATTGATGAAGTATTGGGAGATGTTGATTGGGTCTTGGCCATGCAAGAAGAGCTAAACCAATTTGAGAGGAGTGAAGTTTGGGAGTTAGTTCCTAGGCCCACTGATTGTACCATTGTAACCACAAGATGGGTCTTTAGGAACAAATTAGATGACCAAGGTAAAATCACTAGGAACAAGGCTAGATTGGTAGCTAGGGGGTTTAACCAAGTTGAGGGATTAGATTATGATGAGACCTATGCCCCCGTAGCTAGGTTAGAATCAATTAGAATTCTACTAGCCTATGCCGCTCACATGGGTTTCACACTTCACCAAATGGATGTGAAGTCGACATTCCTAAATGGGATCATTAAGGAAGAGGTTTATGTAGAACAACCTGTTGGTGCAGAATGCACCAAAGTCAAACCTGTGTTTTGATAATGGCAACAGAGGTCAAAAGTTAAGTCTTACTTGTGTTTCTAACAAGTTACTCTAGTATGCAGAGATAAAGTCCTAGCGAAGGACTGCTAGGCAACTGGCTAAGGACTGCCAGTAGTAAAGTCCTAGCGAAGGACTGCTAGGCAACTGGCGAAGGACTGCCAGTAGTAAAGTCCTAGCGAAGGACCGCTAGACAACTAGCGAAGGACTGCCAGTAGCAAAACCCTAGCAAAGGACTGCTAGGCAACTGGCGAAGGACAGCCAGTATCCAAGCCCTAGCGAAGGACTGCTAGGCAACTGGCGAAGGACAACCAGTATCCAAGCCCTAGCGAAGGACTGCTAGGCAACTGGCGAAGGACTGCCAGTATCCAAGACCTGACAAAGGACCGTCAGGCAAAAGTCCAACCAAAGGAGCAGTTGGCATCAGGTAAACTCTCCCGAGAGGAGTAGGTGAGGACGCGTTCCCCGTCGAGGGAACAGTAGGCGTCGGTTCGACCTAGGACTCCATTTTGGAGACCAAAGTCAGAACCAAGACAGCTAAGGCTGTATAAATAAATATTCTATTGTTGCATTGTGTTTTGGACTAACCCTGGATGCAGGACCAAAGGAACGTGTGTCTGCAGCTCAGAAAGCCTCAAAGGAGAGAGGCAATGGCTGAGTAGGGCGCTCGGAGTGTCCCGGGCGCCCCCAAGGTGCATACAAAACAAGTCAAAGAAAAAAGGGTTCGAACAGCTGCTGGGCGGGGTGCCCCCGTGCTCTCGGGCGCCCCCGCTGCTCCCGGGCGCCCCCATGCGCATGCCTCGAACCAGAAGCCATCGAAGCCAAGCAGATAACGCTTGACCCGGTCAATCCGGGCGCCCCGAGCGCTCCGGGCGCCCCGAGCGCTCCGGGCGCCCCGAGCGCTCCGGGCTCCCCGAGCGCTCCGGGCGCCCCGAGCGCTTCGGGCGCCCTGGTCAAAGCGGATCCAGAGGATAGACGCTGACCGAGACCTTTGCGGATCAAAGGCCACGTGGGGGGCGACCCCGACGTCCCGGGCGCCCCCAGGCCCTATATAAAGGATCCTCGACCAAGGCTTCAAGGCATCATCTCTCTCTACGTCTCAAAGCTGTTCTGCTCTCGCGCTTCGCCTCGGAATCCTTCCAACTCGAGCCGACGACGTCCCGCTGCTCCGAAAAAGTCGATCTACCCCGGACGTCGGTAAAAGAGCTATTTAAAAGTTTACTGTACTTAATTCTGTAATCCTTTGTAAACTATTTTGCGCCTAATATAGAATTGCCCAAAGTAAACGGTCAACGACCGTGGGCCTTGGAGTAGGAGTCGACACAGGCTCCGAACCAAGTAAAATCGACTGTGTCTCTGTGTTGTGTTTATTTTACTTCCGCTGTGCAATTGCTCTTTACGAAATTCCGAACGATTTTCGATATTCACCCCCCCTCTATCGGTTCTATCGATCCAACAAGTGGTATCAGAGCGGGGAACTTCAAACTTGGTGCAACCACCAGTTTGAATTTTTTTTTTCGGATTTTCTTTATTTCTTATTCTCATTCGAATTTTTTTAATTCTTTTATTCTTATCCCGCACTACTAATCCAAGACCAAGTCTTGGGACATTTTCTTGTTAGTTTTCTTTTACAGATCAAATGACCATGTAAGAGGGATTTAGCACCGCCAGACCTCCACTCTTCAATGGAGAAGACTTTTCCTACTGGAAAAGTCGTATGGAGGTCCACCTGAAAACTCAGGTGGACATGTGGATCATTATCCAGTCCGGTCTGGAGATCCCCAGAAACGCCGAAGGACTTCCTCAAAGCTACTCTGAATGGGACAACGCCCTAAAACGCAAGATAGAAGCCGACGCAAAAGCAACTCAGACGCTTCAATGCGGATTGACGAAAGAGGAGCTGAACCGCGTGGGCCCCTTCAACAGTGCGAAAGAGCTCTAGGCAAAACTGATCGAGCTACACGAAGGGACATCAGATACTCGAATCAGTAAGAGGGATCTACTACTGAACAAACTCTACACCATCAAGATGGCCGACAACGAAACTGCAGCCCAGCTCCACGCACGAATCCAAGAGTTAATGAACGGTCTTCACACAATAGGTCACAAGGTTGAAAACCGTGACTTAATAAGGTATGCCTTAAACGCGTTCCCTAGAAACACCTTGTGGGCATCTATGGTAGATGCATACAAGGTCTCAAGGGATCTTTCAAAAATAAAATTAGATGAATTATTTTCTGAACTAGAACTGCACGAACAAACTAACACCAATATGGTCGAGAAAGGTATTGCTTTCGTTGCAGGTAAAACTCGAAGGACAACGAAGAAGAAGCCTGAACCTGAACCCGAGTCTAACTCAGACTCAGAAGATGAAGAAGGAGATCAAACGAAGCTGGTCCGACTAGCCCGAAGCTACTACAAGGAGCTGAAGAACCGAACCAACAAATGGAAAATCAGCCGAAGAAAGGACGAACTAGCTGAACCCGCAAGTGATAAAAACAAGCCCAACGTAACCTGCTACGAGTGCAAGAAAAAGGGCCACTACAAGACAGAATGCCCAAACTTAAAGGAAATCAAAAAGACAAGAAGAAAGAAGGTGCTCCAAGCAACCTGGGACGAGTCTTCCTCGGAAGAAGAAGAAGAAGCACCCCAATCAAACCTACTAGCTTTGACCGCCTCAGAAAAAGTCGAGACTGAGTCCGAATCAGAACAGGACGACGGCGAGCTGACATTTACAGAAGACGGCGAAATTAAGGTAACTGGTTTTAATAGATGTCAATTAACTGAATTAATTTCATTTCTTTCTCGAGATTTGGCAAAAGTCAAACTCTGAGTCGAATCCCTCCGACAGGAAGTAAAACTCCTGAAAGAGGGAGCTGACTCTAAACCCTTAATCGAGAAGGTTCAGGAAGGAACTCCTACTCAAGTTGAAAAACTTGAAAAGGAGAACTCCTCCCTGAAAACTCAGGTTAAGGATCTTAGATCAGCTTTAGAACGATTTACATCTGGTTCCAAGAGTCTTGACATGATCCTTGGAAAACAGAAATCAGTTCTAAATCGATCCGGACTGGGCTATAGAACCAAATCCCGGCAAAGATCTTACCTTGCTGTACTGAATCAGTCCAGAGGTAAAATTCAGGCATGGGTACCTAAACTATGCCTGAACAAACCGACTGGATCAAATCAGTATTGGATCCCCAAGGACAAGATTCACATCTTGCCTAACCATTACCGTGGCTTTAGTCCAGGGGGAGCCAAACTGAAAACAATATTCATTATTAGATAAATAATTTTAATTCTTGATTGCAATTGCTTGTTTGATTGTTTATTTAATTTCTGTAATTTACCATGCTTAGATTTAGGAATGGTTAGTTAAGGACTAAACAAACTTAACTGAAATTTGACAACATAGTATTGGGCGGAGGTGAGATGATAGTACGTTAGGGAAACAAACTCTAATAAGATCAAGTTCACTTGGTCTCTTTAGACTGGCGGAACTAGCCGAAGCTACCGATCCAAAACTCAAACTAGTTAGACCAGAAATTTTTCAAAGAATAATTTTGAAAATGCAATTTCATTAAAAGGCTTTGTCAAGGAAAGGGTGGATGATCCCATAAGGCTACGACCAAAGAAGGCCTAGTGCCTCGCCAAGACCTGGAAGCCAATTTTTGAAATTCAAATTCAAATTAATTTTTGTCAAATTCGAATCTAACACAAAATTTCAGTTATTTATAGATTTAAACATCTTTTCAAGAATTTAATTGTTTTCAAAATTAAATAAAAATTTTCAAAATAATCTTAACTATCAAAACCTGTCTCACGAAACCAATAAGGCTAATGTGATTGAAAACCCTAGATTCTGGGTGAGACGGTAGGAGTAAGACTCAATTGGAAATTCTTTTAATATCCATAGGATGAGATAATCTTGTATTTGTCAAACCATGGTCAACATATTCAAACCATGGTCAACATAGTCAAACCATGGTCAAAGCAGTCAAACCATGGTTAACATAGTCAAATCAAGGTAAAGGTGGTCAAAGCATGATTAACACGGTCAAACCACAGTCAAAACAGTCAAATCAATTCAAACCATGGTCAAACCGATTAAACCATGGTTAAAAGTAGACAAGACTAAAAATTTGTCTTTACCTACCCTATTCCGGGCGCTCGGAACCACGCGGGCGCCCCTACCCCAACTTTTCTTACACCCTAGGCAAAAAGCTGTTCTTGCTTTTGACCAGGGCACCCGGAACCACGCGGGCGCCCCATCACCTTCAATGCAGCAAAAGCTGCAAAAGCTCTCTGTTGAGGGCGCCCGGGCTGTTCCGGGCACCCCCAACCAGTCCTTTACACTGCCATTGGCAGCAACCCTGACCAGGGCGCTCGGAAGCTCCCGGGCGCCCTCGTTGAACTCTCTATATAAGGCACCCGAACCTCCTTCACTTCCCACACCAAAATCAACCTCCTTCTCCACTTCTTTCTATTCGAGAAGATCTTGCAAGTCCTCATTCTCAACTATGCCTCCCCGAGCCGTCCGGTATGATTATTGTTATTGTTATTGCATTTAAATTTATTTTCTCATGCAATATCTTTATTCTTCCTTTAATTTCCTTAACTTAGAAGACGCCGACCAAACCCGGCCAACCCCGGTGCCGAACCTAGTTCGGACCCTAGATTTCCTAACCTAGAGTTATGTAATAGGTTTGCAAAAACCATCTACAAACCTATTAAAACGAGTTATCTCAATAAGCACTTTTTTACCCAATCATGCCCTATCGCCATGAACATCATCAACTTCTATCAATTGGACAATCTTGTCTTCTGCACGCATACCATTAATGAATCTTTATGCATAGAATTTTACAATAATATAATTCGACAAGATAATCTTATGTTTCACACCACTGTCCAAGGGATTCCTTTAACTATAACCCCGACTTTGTTGAACCGATTCCTAGGACTGCGACCCTCTCAGTCCACATTCTGTTGTTATCCTCCTAGGAACCCCCCATTTGATCCTCCCTACTCAGAGATTACCCTAGATACCATTCACTTCTATTTCTATAGGGCAGACCTCCCAGCAAATAGACGCATCCAAGCTGTTGAACTTCAGGCCCAGAACTATGCCTTGTATAGAGTTCTGGTCCGCTGTATCTTACCACTCTCCACCAGAGACCTTGGGACTATGCGACCCTTTCATGCTTTCCTTCTTTATGCCCTAGTCCATCACCTTGACCTAGACATTGGACTCCATATGTTTCATACCATTCTGCATGCGTCTAGTGTCACGACCCAGGGACGAGTACGCACACCATATTGCCACATCATCACATCCCTCCTTCATCACCACGGTCGTGACATTACCGTTGGTGAAATTACCGCTATGACCGACTTTGACGAAATAGGATTTAGGAACTTTTCGTTAGCAGGTCTAGAGGTGTCAGCCACCGGGGTTCTTAGTTGGAGACGACAGCAGGCCGGAGCACCAGTCGACTCAGACGAGGAGGTCGAAGTCGACATTGGAGACATAGCTGCAGCAGCCCGAGCACACATCGACGAGCCCGCTCCACCGACACTCTACCAGAGAGTGACACAATTAGACATAAAGGTTCAGAGTCTTCGAGAGGAGGTCGAAGCCTACCACCTAGAGCAGATGGAAGCTCGTCGAGCTGATCGAGAAGTGGCTGACGCACGATACATAGAGATGATGGCACGATTTGATGCATGTCAGCCTGGCCCGTCTGATCATCCCGGTCCTTCATCTTAGATTCACTTAGCATTGTACCTATTTGACTGCCCCTACTCAGTAGGGTTGACTGGTGTTTGACTATTTGACTTATGTTGAACCTTGAATACCTGCTTTATTCTCTATTGACCAGTTTATGAGTACTTGTTCTGTTTGCAGTTAGGATTGTGCTCTGTAGAATAGATTAATATTTTTTTTATAGAATTTGAAAAATTGTTTTACTTAATTTCAAAATCAGTTTTCATTTTTCGACTTAGTTTTATCTATATTTCAAAACTACCCCCTTCAAAAATTAGGACTTTTTCGAAAATGGACTTAGCCTAGGCCCTAACCCTAGAAATGCATGCACCTATAGACTTAGAAGCCAGCATCTCACAAGCACCTTAGGGTACTTTTTGAGTGATAACCTAGAAAGGGTTGAGATGCTTAGGTCTTTGCCTTAATTCAAGATACTTTAAGTCAGTGCATCTGCAGTAATTGGGGCACTAAATACAACTTATACAGCAATCAAGTTAAGTGTCAAGTTTAGAAAATCTAACTTGAACAGAAACACTTAATTTGACTAACCCTAGCAAAAACTACTGTTTATAACAGTTAGTAAGTAGCTAATTGGGTTAGTCAGGTCCCTATAGAGAAAATTGAATGATTGTGGTTTAAGTCTAATTATGATTTGGTTCAGTACAGCAAAATCTTACTTATTTCCATTATTTCTGCTATATTTATCTGTTTTGATATATGGCAAAGGGGGAGAGATAGGAAAGGAGAGAGTAAAATTAATTTTCTTTATCAAAATTTAATTTTCTTAACTCTATCCTTTATTCAAAAAGTATTCAAAAGTTTTTTCTTTATTCCAAAACTTTTTTGAAAAATACTTAAGCTTTCAAAATTTTGCTAAGTATTCAAGCCTTTCAAATACTTAAGCTTTCAAAATTTTGCTAAGTATTCAAGCCTTTCAAATACTTAAGCTTTCAAAATTTTGCTAAGTATTCAAGCCTTTCAAATTTTTAAGCTTTCAAAATTGTGCTAAGTATTCAAGTCTTTCAAAATTTTTAAGCTTTCAAAATTTTGCTAAGTATTCAAGCCTTTCAAATTTTTACTTAAGCCTTCAAAATTTTGCTAAGTATTCAAGCCTGTCAAATTTTTACTTAAGCTTTCAAAATTTTGCTAAGTATTCAAGTCTTTCAAAATTTTTACTTAAGCTTTCAAAATTTTGCTAAGTACTCAAGCCATTCAAAATTTTATAACTTAAGCTTGTCAAAAGTTTTAAACTTTTATAAAGTACCTTAAGCTTAAGATTCTCAAAACTGGTTAAGTACAATGTTATTAAGTATTTAAGTTTTCCAAAAGTACTGTATTAACTTTTCAAAATTATTAAGTACTTAAGTTTTTTTCATCCTACTAAAGTACTTAAGCTAACACTTTGAGTACCTTGAATCTTAAAGCCTCAAACTTTTTAAGTACTCAAAAATCTTGTTTCAAAAATCTTCCTATATACTTTTAACTTAAGATTCCTAAGTACCTAAAACTTAAGTTTTCAAAGTACAAGTAAAATTTTTTTTAACCTCACGAATTTTTGAAAAATCTAGGGGGAGATTCCTTCCAGGGGGAGGGAACAAAGTTTAACATTTTTTCATGCTTGCTTAAACTTAACTTTTTGAACTAAGGTTGCCATAAATCAAAAAGGGGGAGATGTTGGTGCAGAATGCACCAAAGTCAAACCTGTGTTTTGATAATGGCAACAGAGGTCAAAAGTTAAGTCTTACTTGTGTTTCTAACAAGTTACTCTAGTGTGCAGAGATAAAGTCCTAGCGAAGGACTGCTAGGCAACTGGCTAAGGACTGCCAGTAGTAAAGTCCTAGCGAAGGACCGCTAGGCAACTGGCGAAGGACTGCCAGTAGGAAAGTCCTAGCGAAGGACCGCTAGGCAACTAGCGAAGGACTGCCAGTAGCAAAGCCCTAGCAAAGGACTGCTAGGCAACTGGCGAAGGACAGCCAGTATCCAAGCACTAGCGAAGGACTGCTAGGCAACTGGCGAAGGACAACTAGTATCCAAGCCCTAGCGAAGGACTGCTAGGCAACTGGCGAAGGACTGCCAGTATCCAAGACCTGATAAAGGACCGTCAGGCAAAAGTCCAACCAAAGGAGCGGTTGGCATCAGGTAAACTCTCCCGAGAGGAGTAGGTGAGGACGCGTTCCCCGTCGAGGGAATAGTAGGCGTCGGTTCGACCTAGGACTCCATTTTGGAGACCAAAGTCAGAACCAAGACAGCTAAGGCTGTATAAATAAATATTCTATTGTTGCATTGTGTTTTGGACTAACCCTGGATGCAGGACCGAAGGAACGTGTGTCTGCAGCTCAGAAAGCCTCAAAGGAGAGAGGCAATGGCTGAGTAGGGTGCTCGGAGTGTCCCGGGCGCCCCCAAGGTGCATACAAAACAAGTCAAAGAAAAAAGGGTTCGAACAGCTGCTGGGCGGGGCGCCCCCATGCTCCCGGGCGCCCTCGCTGCTCCCGGGCGCCCCCATGCGCATGCCTCGAACCAGAAGCCATCGAAGCCAAGCAGATAACGCTTGACCCGGTCAATCCGGGCGCCCCGGTCAAAGCGGATCCAGAGGATAGACACTGACCGAGACCTTTGCGGATCAAAGGCCACGTGGGGGTGCCCCCGACGTCCCGGGCGCCCCCAGGCCCTATATAAAGGACCCTCGACCAAGGCTTCAAGGCATCATCTCTCTCTACGTCTCAAAGCTCTTCTGCTCTCGCGCTTCGCCTCGGAATCCTTCTAACTCGAGCCGACGACGTCCCGCTGCTCCGAAAAAGTCGATCTACCCCGGACGTCGGTAAAAGAGCTATTTAAAAGTTTACTGTACTTAATTCTGTAATCCTTTGTAAACTATTTTGCGCCTAATATAGAATTGCCCAAAGTAAACGGTCAACGACCGTGGGCCTTGGAGTAGGAGTCGACACAGGCTCCGAACCAAGTAAAATCGACTGTGTCTCTGTGTTGTGTTTATTTTACTTCCGCTGTGCAATTGCTCTTTACGAAATTCCGAACGATTTCCGATATTCACCCCACCTCTATCGGTTCTATCGATCCAACACAACCCCTGGGTTTGAGGACCCCAACTATCCAAGACACGTATTCAAATTAAGGAAAGCCTTATATGGATTGAAACAAGCTCCCCGGGCTTGGTATGAGAGGTTTTCTTCATTTTTGGTGTCTAAGGGGTTTAGAAGAGGAACAATTGACTCTACATTGTTCCTAAAAACTAAGGATAAGGACATATTTGTTGCCCAAGTCTATGTAGACGATATCATTTTTGGGTCAACAAATAATGACTTCCTACAAGAATTCATCAAGTGTATGGAAGATAAATTTGAGATGAGTCTTGTAGGAGAGTTAACCTTTTTCTTAGGCCTTCAAGTTAAGCAAACTAATGAAGGTACACATGTATTTCAAACCAAATATGCTAAAGAGCTGCTAAAGAAATTTGGTTTAGAACATGCTAAGGAAGCATCTACACCCATAGGAACTAATGTGAAAATGGATAGTGACATTGAAGGGAAAATGGTAGACTCTAAACAATATAGGAGCATGATTGATAGCCTACTATACCTAACTGCTAGTAGACCCGACATACTTTTTACGGTAGGTATGTGCGCAAGGTAACAATCGTGTGCCAAAGAGTCCCATTTGATTGTAGTCAAGAGGATCCTAGGGTATGTGAAAGGAACTCTGAATGTCAGACTTTGGTATCCTAGAACCCCTAGTGTTGATCTAATTGGATACACCGACTCGGACTATGCGGGTTGTAAGTTAGATAGGAAAAGTACAAGTGGAGGGTGTCAATTCCTTGGGTCTTCTTTAGTTAGTTGGAGTAGTAGGAAACAACCATGTGTTGTCCTATCAACAACGGAGGCAGAATATGTGGCAATGAGTGGATGTGTTTCCCAACTCCTTTGGATCATGCACACCTTAGAAGATTATGAGCTACATTACACCAAGGTCAAAGTCTTGTGTGATAATGTAAGCACAATCAATTTAACTAAAAATCCGGTTCACCATTCTAGAACAAAACACATTGAAGTGAAACATCACTTCATTAGAGACCATGTGGCAAGGGGAGACATAGAATTACACTATGTTGAATCAAAGTCGAACCTAGCCGACATCTTTACCAAGCCTCTTCCCGAATCGGAGTTTACATCCTTAAGAAGAGGCTTTGGAATGTGTTTTGTGGAAGTATAGGATGAATTTGGAAGCATTAGCTTTGAAAAAGGGTGCTTGATCCATTAGGGTGACACATTTGGCTCACTTGTGCTTGTGGCACATTGTTGAACCATTAAAAGTATCAAAATATTAAAACTAGACCAACTATGGGGGGAGCTAGTGTTTAATCAATGGACACTTTGTCAAAGATCATAGTTGGACATTTTAAACATTTGAAAACCATTTTATATTTTACATACTGTGCCATGCTTTTAAAAGTCATATATTTGCAAAATTAGTTTCAAAGTTTGATACAAAATATAGTGGTTTTCAAAACTTTTGGGTTTTTATCAAAAGTCATGCATGTTTGAAATTTTATATGGTTTAATATTTTTCCCTGATAGAGTATAACATTTCAAACATGTATGCAAAATTTTACAATTTTTGAAATTTTCTGGAATTTTTTGGGAGTTTCTGAAATTCGACAGAAAAGCTGAAAATTCAGACTTATAGCGTATCAGTCGACTACCCCATGGGCAGTCGACTGGGATGCCTATTTTCAGCCACTGTGAGAAATTTCAGAAATCGAAAATTCCCTCATTTGATGCCATGGGGTTTGGTTGCTTGAGGCAATCATTTTGATGGTGTCAAAGGGGGAGAATTGGTGATTTAAGTTAGAATTTTAACTTTGGAATGGACGGTTTAAAGTTTTTTTTGTAACTTAGAACTTGAATGTTTAAAAATGGAGAAGACATGGATTAAGGGGGAGGTACCTCTTAGGTTATGATATGTCTTATATTTTTAACATATTGTTGTTGTTAAGTGGTAACTTAACTTGGAGTTGGATTAAAATTGAAAATGGGAGAAGACATAGATTAATGGGGAGGTTACCTCTTAGGTTTACTATGTCTCATGCTTTTTCAATTGTTATCTATTGTTGGTGTTTTTGCTACTGCCATTTATCTCTAACTTAAACATATTGCCACGCATCAAAAAGGGGGAGATTGTTGAGGCAATCGACCCTTAAATGATTGGAAGATCATGATTTTGATGTGTGGGCGAATAGGTTTAAAGTTAGAGTGTTATGTTGTATTTGATATGTGTGATTGAGTTTGCAGGACTTGGAGAATCACACTTGGTGGACATATTCGAGGGACGAGAGCCGAGGGAGGAGAGCTCCAAGGGCAAGCCGGGAAGTGGACTTCAAGGGCACACGTGAAGGATCGCATGGAGGCAAGCCAAGGGAAGGCTTGCGTGCGCATCCGAGGGACGATAGCCAGAGGAAGAGGACTTCAAAGGGCGAACCAAGGGAGCAGACCTGAAGGCACACGCGAAGGAGAAGGTCCGGAGTGGCTGGAACTGAGCTGGGAGGCAGGGCAGTCGACTGGCCCGAAGGCAGTCGACTGCCAAAACCCACAGAAAGTTCGCAGCTTCGGACCAGTCGACTGGCCTTGGGGCAGTCGACTGGTATACCCCAAAACTAGCCGTTGGCTAGATGTTTGCTAGTCGTTGGCTAACCGTTGGACGACATTTAATGCCGGGCCAGTCGATTGCCATCGGGGCAGTCGACTGGTGCGGGGCTGGACAGACTGCGAATCTGTCCTTTTCACCTATAAAAGGAGCTCCTCGTTACACGTGTATGTACAGTTCCGTACAGTAACGAAGTACTGCCCAATTGTAGAGTGATCTTTGCTTCCTCCATCATATTTCTGCATCTGTAAAGAGGAAGCTTCTGCTGTAAAGATTTCTCCACCTCAAGGAGACTTTTCGATAGTGAAAAGTGGTGCTCGCGGCGTGGATCCTTGGTTTAGTCACCCATCTGGGTGGATACCAAGTAAAAGAACTTTGTTAGCATTGTTATTTCTTTTACATATTATTTTCGCTGCGCTAACATCTTTGTAGAGATCAAAACGATCAAAGAAAGTGCATTCACCCCCCCTCTGCACGCCTAAATCGATCCTTCAAATGGATCTTCAGAGGATATCTCTTAGAGGTCTTAACTAAGCAAGGATGAGAAGTCCAAGAATGGCAAAGGAGTGTCATTTAAGAGCAAGAAGAAGATCTTAACTACGGACAAGGTGTCTAAGGTTAAAAAGTTAGGTTTATAGGTCAAGAATCACTGAAGGTACACCGGTGTGGCCTAGTGATCATAGATGAGTCGCTTAGGGAGGTGGCTAAAGCTAAGAGCTCAAGGGGGAGCTCTAAGAGCCAAATTGGGACTCATGGTCAATGGATCTCCGGAGGATATCTCTTAAAGGTCTAGATGGACCATGGAGTGTGTCAAAGGATTTTGAGACGGACTTGAGTCTCAATCTTTGTAATTTAGCATATTGGGGTTGTGTCTCATGTATGGAAATATGATATTAAGGTCATCTTGCATGAAAATTAATTTTTGATGTATATATGTCATATAAACCAATTGTAGAGATGCATTGTGGTTTGGTATGGGCAAATGGATCAAAAGGAAGCCAAAACTATGACTTTAGGTTAAGGCTTATTTGAACCATTTAGGTAGTTTTGAATTTTGTGTCAATCTTGGGTTCCGAGATATATACATTTTTAAATATATTTTTGCAAAGTAGATACGGATACCATAAACCTCTACACAAAATTTAAGAATTTTTGGAGATTTATGAAATTTCTGATGTATTTCTGAAATTGGGTTTAGAATGCAGAAATAGGCTGATATCAGGGTATCAGTCGACTGGTGTAGAGAGCAATCGACTAATAATTCTGTAAGTTGCTTTTCAATAGGGATCAGTCGACTGGTAACTATCATAGTCGACTGATACAGGCTAAAACTGTTTTCAGCAAAGTCAAAAAGGATCCTAATGATATAAAACATATGTATAATCTTATTGGGGGTTAATACACAATGTTTATAGTCATTAGAGGTTAAAGAATCTAATAATTGGGATATTGTTAGAGTTCTTTTTGATGTATGACAAAGAGGGAGAAGTGTTAGATTTAAGTGGGAAACCAAACACGCCTTTGCATGAAATCCTAGGTCAAGGGGGAGCTTAGGTGAAGGGGGAGCATTTTTACTCATTTATTAGCAAAGGGGAAACCTTGTGATAAGTTCTTAAAAATCCTTAATTTGTAAGTCCAATGTAGGGGAGTCTTGGAGAGGTTCTTAAAAAGGCCTTGGTAAAAAATCCTAACTCATTGGGGAGTTTAGGTGTAGGAGATGCCTTGTGATAGGATCCATGCATTGTTTGCATTGCATTGGCAGATGCATCGGCAGTATAAGTCCAAGTTGTAGCCTTGGAAATGAAAGTCCAAATGTTTTTTAGTATTATATTTGCTATTTATTTTCCCTAACTTAAACGTATTGCCAAATATTAAAAAGGGGGAGATCATTGGAGCAATCTATGGCCCGCGGGATTATGTATTTTGATGTTTGGGCAAAGGGTTTAAATTAGGTTCACCCAAGTTTTTGATATGCATATTTGAGTGTGCAGGTTTTGCAAGATACACATAGACTTAGATTGACGACTTCGGGTCCGGTAAAGGATGGAGGTGCATCCGAGGGACTATGGACAAGGCAGGAATGATGAGCCGAGGGAAGCACACTTCGAGGTATACGTGAATGATGACATATGGAGACGAGCTGTCACACCTCGAGACCAATGGTGCCGCTGATAAAATATAAAATCGGATAGCATATCCCCTGTCCGATGGACAATTTACACATACAAACAACACACGCAGTTTATAATTTGGCCTCAGGCCCCAAACAGATATATAATATATAAAAAATGGAAATATCGCAATACTAAAATCCGTAATACTCATCTGAGCTGCCCCTAGGGCAGACGCGCAGCAAAACCACATCACAAAAGTCCGACAAAGGACTCAAAATACAACACCGCACGAATAAAATCAAATACAAGTCCACGGTATCGTAATGAATACAAAATATAGACTAAGCTATAAAAACAAAACAAAACACAGCAGAAGCACCCATCAAAGAGTCGTAGGGACCCGAGACCGGCAACTGGGCTCCTTCGGCGAGCTATCAACCTGAAAACAAAAATATTGTGATGGGTGGTGAGTCCAAGTGGACTCCGCGGGTATATAGTAAGATATGCATGGCTCAACAAAATAGCTGAATAAGCTTTAAAGAAACAACAGGATATAGTCTCAGTAGGAAATCAGAATATGCATAACTGAAAATAATAACTGACTGTACATACAAGAAATCAATCTATCCTGACCATAAAAGGACTCGTACCACACGAGCAAGTGCAGGGTCATCAAACCACACATAAGTATATCATGTACATGCATGTCAAACAAGTGCAACAAATAAATGTAGCAATCACAATCAAAATGCACAATGCATCATATTCACATGATGTAATGACACGATCACCCCTGACGCCAGTCAAGCCACCGAGACATGTGATAATGTGTCGGCCGAGTGGGTACGACTGTGACACTGTACGCACTCTGCCATCACTGCTCCTGAGTGACCGAGTGGGCAGGATGCTGGCGGGGGATCACCCCCTACCCCATGTATATATGAGGGAGCGTCGCTCTCATCTCCTCTGGTCTATGGGAAGAGAAGGGATCTATGCCTGCTACCACGCTCCGAAACCACTACCCATGAGCGGTCGAGCGGAGCATAACAGAGCAAATGCACACACCCAACGGTATCCACTAACCCCTGAGTGACCGTGTGTGCATATCATGTACCGGAAGATGATAGGCTCAACCACAAGGGAGTCGCTGATCGCCGGCATGCATGATGCAACAATGCAGGTATGGTGCATGACTCAAACACATGCAACCCCTACAAGATCATCATACTCAACTCAACCTAACATGCACAAGTCGTTCACAGGTATAATAACCTAACCATCATGCGACTAGATGCACATGCAAGTAATAACAGAATCAACCAATGCAGATATCAAGTGACATGCTACCATAACTCAATCACTCTGTATCTAGACACACTTGCAAGTATGACTAAACACAATCAATACAACCATACAGTAGTCTGCTATTCTATATCTACATACTCATATCATACCCATGCTATACAGAATCAGATAACAAATAAACGAGACTGTCTAGAAAAAAAATTTAGATCATATCCAAGATCAAGCAAAGTATCAAGCAAGATAACAAAACGATAGCAGATAAAGGTCAATAAAAGCCTACTGCATAAATAACAACTAGTCATACATAAAGATAAAGTGGATCTAAAGAAGACAAGCAAGAAGTACACGCCTCAAATGAAGATGCTCATATCAATAGAGATCCTCCCATCCAATGGTGTGCAACCAAAAGTCCAAATCAATGCCCTGTATCAAAGGGCATAATGTTTAGCTACAATAATATATACTCTATCGCTAAACGAGTTGTCTCAATTAATTAGGATTGTCCTAATTATCCTGTTTCATCTAATTAATCACCATTAAATGAGTAGCCCTTAATTATCCCAAATTACCCCGATTAGATTCCAGTTAGGTTTTTGGAAGCTGGATTTATCAAGTTTAACTTATTAGGTTTAATCCCCCAATGAACCCTAATCATACCGCAACCTAAGTAGATCAGGATTTTAACAACTGAATGGATTAATTCTTACTCCACAATGAATTAATTGATTCGAGTTCAATCAAGATAACAAAACTCATTTAATTACTGTTTTAGCCCGTTCCTACAAGGTATCACACGACAAGATTATTACAAGTCATAGTGAGACCCAATTCCTAATTCAATTCGATGCATCTCAACCAAAAGAGAAATCATGGAGGTAAGCTATTCTCAATCCAAAATGCTACAGATCAAGCCACCCTGATTCAGAGAATTCATCCCAAACAGATCAAATGCCCAAGAACAAAAAATCATCTCCATCAGAAGCGTTACGACAATAGAAACCCAACCAAAGAAAATACAAACGAATTCCTCAGTTCTAACATCCAAGAATCAAGTGCTATACAACCCAAACCTTACCTGGACCATTGCCGGCAGCAGCTCCCCTACTTAGTTCCAGCCGGGATTGAAGCCTCCACAATAGCGCTCCACAGAAATTCCCTTCTTTGATGAGCTCCTACTCGAATCCAAGGTTTACCACAGTTAGACTCCATTGATCGCGGTTGGAAAATAGAAGCACAATCCCTTGTGAAGAGCAAGATCAGGTGAAGGGGATAGGATTCCTAGTCTAGTGGTCTGCGGTAGATCCTTTGAAGAAAAACTCATGCAAGAGCGATCATCGGGGAGATCGAAGTAGGTGAAGACGAAAACGAGAGGAGGAGAAGATGAGATGAGTGGGTCGGCGCTGGTCGAGTGAGAAGGTGATAGAGGGCGCTGCTTCTTCTTGTTCACGGTGAAGAGGATAAGGAGGGATTGCGCTAAAGAAGAGGATCGCCGGCCCAAGAAGGAGGTGGCTCGACGGCGGTGGCGTGAGCTAGGGTTCGCTAGAGGAGAGAAGAGAGGTTGGGCGTGGCTTCAGCTGCGGGCTAGGGCACGCGATGCAGGGGAGAGGAGAAAAGGTTTATAAGGGGTGGGTCTTTTACACTTTAGCCCTTAAAATCTAATTTATTATACCCTAGTCCCTAGTTTCAAAATCTTAACTAAACAACCCCTTAAAATTTCGGATTTTAATCAATTACACCACTTAAACTTCGTTGAAGGGCCCGGAACCCTAGGCCTTTTTTCAAAAAAAAATTCCGGAGCGGAATAAAAGTGTCGGATATAACACGAGCCGCGGGCTTGTATGCATCCGAAGGACGAGAGCCAAAATCAAAGAATGCTTGAAGGCAATAGGTCGAGACTGCAACAAGAGTCAAGTGAGTCATGACGGTTCGAGTGCTGAGTGAACTGTACTTGGAAAGGGAAACTCTAGGTTTAGGGTTTAGTCAGTCGACTAGTATGAGATTAGTCTACAGGTAGAGGTCATAGAAAGATTAGTCGACTAATCTTCTATGCAGTCAACTGGTGTCTGCTGGAATTCGAACGTTGAACTGTAACGCTCGAATTTAGGTGGAGCAGTCGACTGGTGTAGGCACCAGTTGACTGGTAACGACTAGTTCAACCACGAGCTCTATTTAAGGGAGCTCAGTTTGGCTGGCTAGGGTTGACGAAATTGATCTTGGTTAGAGGTCAATTAGTAGTCTTGGTGCTCAAGTGTGTTTGCAAGGTTGTGACAAGCTTTCTCCACCCACAAGGAGCGACATGAGTTAGCCAGAGGTTTTCCAGAGAGTCATTCACCGATAGATCGGGATCGTCCACCATACGCACTATCGTGGAGTAGGAGTTTTATCTTTTAACCACGTAAATTGATTTGTGTTTTTGTTAGTGTTTTAGTTTAATTATATTGCCGTTGCACACACTAATATTGTAGGAAGCAAACCAAGAGATTGGGTGAGAAGCTATTCACCTCCCCTCTAGTCGATCTGATTATTCCCTATAGGTTTGACCTGTAGCGACCCGCCTTCTCTGCCTTAGACGGATCGTTACTTTTGTCTACTTCTCGACTTCTAATGCACGACTAAAAATGCGGAAATCTTTTTTTTTTTTAATCTATCTAAGAATGATATTCTAACTTAAATAGTCATGCATGATACCATGTCACACTTTCTTTCTCAAAAACTCGTAAGAAAACACTTATTGAAACTTGCCTCGCCCAACTCAGCTTACGGGTATCAGTCGACTGATACTGTACCAGTCGACTGATAAGCCTGAAATCTGAAAATTCAGGTTTCGAAACTTGCTTCAAAAGCCCACCAAACTTATAGTTTCAAGCCATACAAAGGCACAACACCATTTCTATACTCTATACTAGTTTCCTAAACATTTTAGCCAATCAAAACAACTTCATAAACTCGAAATTAGAACTTTTGCGGAAGAAATTAAGTTATGAAAACCTATATGAACTTTAAACTAGAGTTTTGTACCAAACTTAACTCCTATGCATTCATAATCCCAAAATACATGTTCTACACCTTACTAAAGCATTTTGGAATGTAATGCAACTTTTCTAGGCATATTTCTAGCAATAAAACTTGATTCAAAGGGGAAACTTGCACTATCTTGGCACATGCATCAATATCTCCAACAAAGTATCAATATTCAAAACTACTCACCCTTCTACTCATCCAATGCAATCATAAGGATATGTATGCTAAATGAAATGACATGGAATCTTTATTCTACGAAATTGAGCATGTAAAACTATCCAAAGCTTAAAAGTTCGCTAAACTCCATAAAGCAATAACTTGGAATTTGAATAAACTTAAACATTGTAATTCAAATAACTAAATTGTCTTGTCTCAAGGATCTCTCCAAGGTCAGCCACCACACACACGTCACTCAGCACCGCCTCGTCGCCTTCCTTCAGAATTGCTTGCCTTTACCTTTATCTGCAGTAAGAGGAAATGCAACTAGTAAGCATAAAGCTTAGTAAGTACTATCTAGCTCACAAAATCTCGAAAAGTGCAAACATGCTTTTTCAAACAATGGAAAGTCACATGGGATACTTTTATGCTTAAAAGAAAACTAAACAAACATGTATAACTTAGAACATGCATACTCAAGCATTCATAATTTTTAATTCACTTTTCTTGACTTATCTTGAAACTTTAGCAATTCTTTAGCTTTAAATCTTTCTTTAACTTTTTGAAAACTTTCTTAAACTTTAGAAAACTTTGCTAAAGCATATACTTGAAAATAATAATCACTTGGATCCACTTAAGACGTAAGTACCATCTCATGCGCGTTCCCTAAAAGGTTGGGGTAGCGAGCCACCAATCCTAATAGAGCAGACCTTGGTCTACCAGGGCCAAGACCTTGGAATTGGACACCTGGATTTCTTTAACGACGCCCTTGGACGCCGGGTACTGGCCTTAGAAAATAAAATAGCTTTTCTTTCTTTTCTTTCTTATCTTTAAATGCCTTGGCATTTTAACGAGCACCTTGTGTGCTCAAATCCCTAAGTCTTGACTTTTGGGGATTTCTTAAGGCCTTGGCCTTTTCTTTTCTTATCTTTATCTTCTTTTCTTTTCTTATAGCTTTCTTAGACCCTAAACTCATATAGGGTAAATAATTAACTCATACAAGCATGAATTAAACTAGGGTTACATGCATAAATCACAATCTAATGGAAAAATCGCATTTTTAACTTTCTAACGGGAAAAACTTGCGGAAAAACCGCCTCTTACCACAGGTGAGCAGTACTTACTTTGGTTTCCTTGAACTTACAACCAAAATTGACGTCTAGGGCTCGGGAGAAGCTTGAAATCTCTACGAACCGTTCGCGCCTACGTGTTCTCCTCGTCGAGACGAACACGACGCTCCGCTCTCCTTGATCCCTCCTTGGCCGGCGCCCCTTGGAAGAGGGGAGAGGAAGTCTTGGTGCTTGGTGTTGGCGTGCGCACAAGAGAGGGGAAGAATTCCCGTGCGTCGCGCGGCTAGGGTGAGGAAGAGAGAAAACCAAAAATCCAATTTCCTCTCTTAACTTATCTATTTATACTATCTTTATGGAAAAAAAAATGTAACTACTCTATAAATATATTTCTCTCCACCTTTTGTTGTGCTTGATACCCTAGCCCAGACGGTCACGCGCGCGCCTGCTCTCCTGGTGGTCGCGGGTTCGAACCCCCTGCTGCTCTTTAACGTTTTTCCTTTTTTAAAAATACTAAACGGACTCGGAAAATTCCATGAAAATATTCTAAAAATTCCTAAAAATATCTAGAATATTTCTAAACCATTTTTAAATAATTCTAAGGACTTTAAGAACTAAAAATGGGAATTTTGGGGCGTTACAATCCCCCATACCTTATAAAAAGTTCGTCCTCGAACTTAGAATAATTCTGGATATCTTTCTCTCATGCTATCCTCACGTTCCCAAGTAGCCTCCTCATGCTTTTGATTCTGCCAGATGACCTTCACTAGTGGCACTTCTTTGTTTCTTAATCTTTTAACTACTTTGTCCACTATCTGTGTCGGTCTGCTCTCATAGCTAAGATCTTCTTGGATCTGTACTGACTGAGGCTGAATCACTTGGCTAGGGTCGTGAATACACTTCTTTAGCATAGAGACATGAAAGGTACTGTGGATAACTGACATATCCTCTGGCAAGTCCAGCTCATAGGCTACTTTCCCAACTCTCTTTATAATCTTGTAGGGTCCTATGTAGCGAGGACTCAGCTTGCCCTTTTTGCCAAATCTCATCACTCCCTTCATAGGAGCGACCTTGAGAAATACTGAATCTCCAACTTGGAATTCAAGTGGCCTACGGCGTGTGTCAGCATAACTTTTCTGTCTACTCTGGGCAGTCTCAATCCTCTGGCGGATCGTCTGGATAGCCTGAGTGGTCTCATCTATAAGCTCAGTCTGGCTGCCTAGTCCTGACTCCATCTCTTTTTTCTCACCCGCTTCTTGCCAACATATGGGTGATCTGCATTTCCTGCCATACAATGCCTCATAAGGTGCCATCCTGATGGTGGCCTGATAGCTATTGTTGTAGGCAAACTCAGCTAAGCACAGAAATTTGCACCAACTACCTTTAAAGTCCAATGCACAAGCCCTGAGCATGTCTTCTAAAATCTGATTTACTCTCTCTGTTTGTCCATCTGTCTGGGGATGGAAAGCTGTGCTGAACTGAAGTCTGGTGCCTAGGGCGTCCTGAACACACTTCCAAAAATGGGAGATGAACCGCCCATCTCTGTCAGAAACGATCGACTTCGGAACTCCGTGAAGCCTGATTACTTCTCTCACGTACAGCTGTGCTAACTGCTCTACCGAATGCGATAACTTGATGGCTAGGAAGTGGGCAGACTTGGTCAATCTGTCCACTATCACCCAAATTGCATCGTGTCCATGGGTGGTTCTTGGAAGACCTGTGATAAAGTCCATGGATATTTCTTCCCACTTCCACTCTGGAATAGGAAGAGGCTGTAGAACTCCTCCTGGTCTCTGGTGCTCTGCCTTGACTCTCTGGCATGTCAGGCAGGTGCTGACATATTTGACTACATCTCGCTTGAGTCCAGACCACCAGAACCTTTGCTTTAAATCTTGGTACATCTTGGTAGAACCAGGATGCATAGAGTACGGGGTACTGTGGGCTTCTTCTAAAATATTCTTTCTTAGTTCCTCATCATTGGGGACGCAAAGGCGGTCTCCAAGATAGAGGATACCACTATCTGATACTCGAAACTCTGAATTTTCTGCCTCTTGGATCTCCTGCTTGATCTTCTGGATCTCTGGGTCTTGACTTTGCTTTCTTTGTATATCCACAAGCAGGGTTGACTCTAGAGTCAAAGCAGAAAGTTGCCCAATTATTACCTCGACTCTAAAATCCTTTATTTCTTTCTGAAGTGGTAGAGACAGTGATGATAGGGACATCAGTGCTGCACAGGATTTTCTGCTCAGTGCATCTGCCACTTTATTAGCTTTACCTGGGTGGTAGAGGATTTCACAGTCATAATCTTTGACCAACTCTAGCCACCTGCGCTGCCTCATATTCAGATCCTTTTGAGTGAAGAAGTACTTCAAACTCTGATGGTATGTGAAGATTCTGCACTGCACTCCATACAGGTAGTGTCTCCAGAGCTTCAGTGCAAAAACCACAGCTGCTAGCTCAAGGTCGTGGGTAGGGTAATTCTTCTCATAGTCCTTGAGCTGTCTGGAGGCATATGCTATTACTTTACCGTCTTGCATGAGGACAACTCCAAGGCCCATCTTGGATGCATCACTGTAGATGTCAAAGGCCTTGTCACTCTCTGGAACAGTCAGGATGGGAGCACTAGTCAATCTTTTCTTCAGTTCTAGGAAGCTGTGCTCGCATTTATCTGACCACTCAAACTTCTGGTTCTTTCTGGTCAGGGCTGTGAGAGGAGAGGCTATTCTGGAAAAGTCCTCCACAAATTTTCTGTAATATCCTGCCAGGCCTAAGAAGCTTCTGATTTCACTGGCATTCTTGGGTCTACACCAGTTGCTGACTGCTTCTATCTTGGCTGGATCAACTTGAATGTCTTCTTTGGATACAATGTGACCTAGGAAGGTCACCTGATCTAGCCAAAACTCACACTTTGAGCATTTTGCATAGAGCTTCTCCTGCTGAAGGATCTGCAGCACTATCCTCAAGTGTGTAGCATGGTCCTCTGGAGTCTGTGAGTATATGAGGATATCGTCAATAAATACAATGACGAATTTATCGAGATACTCCCTGAAGATGTGGTTCATCAGCTCCATGAAGACTGCTGGAGCATTGGTTACTCCAAAAGGCATCACTACAAATTCGTAGTGGCCGTATCTTGTCCTGAAGGCCGTCCTGGGGATGTCACTTTCTTTAACCTTTAGCTGATGATACCCAGAACGCAGATCTATCTTCGAGAACACTGTAGCCCCTTTGAGTTGGTCAAATAAGTCATCTATTCTAGGAAGGGGGTAATTGTTCTTGATGGTTACCTTATTCAAAGCTCGATAATCTATGCACATTCGCATAGATCCATCTTTCTTCTTGACCAACAGTACAGGAGCTCCCCAAGGTGAATGACTAGGGCGGATGAAACCCTTGTCACGCAGCTCTTGCAATTGTTCTTGTAATTCTTTCAGTTCTGCTGGTGCCATGCGATAAGGTGCCTTCGAAATTGGGTTGGTTCCTGGGGCCAACTCAATTTCAAACTCAATTTCCCGATTGGGAAGGAGTCCTGGTAACTCTTCAGGAAACACCTCAGGATAGTCACAGACTACCCTCACTTCTTCTCTCTTCAATCCTTCTCCTTGACTTGCATCCACTATATGAGCTAGAAAACCAGAGCACCCCTTCTCTAACATTCTCTGAGCTTGTAAGGTAGATAGGAACCTATTTATCTTTCTCCTTGGGTCTCCAATAAACTCAAATGAAGGTTCTGCTTCCGGTGTGAACTTGACTTTTCTCTTGCGGCAGTCTATAGAAGCATTATACTTGCTCAAGAAGTCCATTCCTAAAATGACATCGTAATCCTTCATTTCAAGGACTACCAAGTCACTGTAGAGCTCTCGGTTGGAAATCTAGATTGATACTGCCCTTAGCCTCTCAGTAGAGGCCATCACTTCCCCTGACGATAAGGTTGTTAAGAACTTCATCATTCAACCTTTCTGGTGGCCTTTATACTGTTTAAGTAGTGCTCAGTGATCAAAGCACTACTTATTAGTTCTTCGGAGGTTTGCAGCCTCTTAACACCGCTAGCCCCCTTTAACGCTATCTCAGGCCTTAACATCTTGAGCATTAGCCTAACTATCTCTTTTTCTGTGCTAACTAGCTCTGGGCACAGATGAGCTAACCGCTTAAACATCTTCACTGCTTCATCCACGGATAGTTCTCCTTGTCTGAACTCCGTGAATTCATCATAATGCTTGTTGGTTACTTGCATGTGAAAGTATTCTTCGAAGAACTCAGTCTCGAAGTCGGCCTATGTCATCTGGCTGACATTTCTCTTGGTCATGACTCTCTTCCACTATATTCTAGCATCTCCCGTAAGGCAGAAAGATGCACACTTTATCTTCTCTACCTCATGCCAGTCCAGTAGCCCTACTATTCTTTCCAACGTTTTGAACCATGCTTAAGCATCCCATGGTTTGCTTGTGCCTGGGAAGTTCCCTGGCTTCAGTTTCTTCTACTGAATGAGGTACGCTTCTTGCCTTACCCCCCTTGCCGGACTACAGATGTAATCGATGGGTCTTCGATCACAACTGGTGCCACTACATTCGCCACCGGCGAGGTAACAATAACGACCTACTAGTTAGCCATCCTAGTGGCAATAACTTGCTGTTGTTCTGCTAACTATCTCTGTAACTGAGCCACCACGTCTAAGAGATTTGGTGGGGGTACTGACTCTGTTACCTCTTGCCCTCTAGGAGCTTGCTCCTCGTTTTGGGCCTTTCTAGGACGTCCTCAAATGTATAACTTAACACTTAATGGTAATGTTCCCAAACTTGCTTTAGGATATAACAAGACCTTGGTCTTGATTCTTATCTCATTTCTTAGTCCTAGAACTCGTTCTAGGGCTTAGTAAGACCTTGGTCTTACTCAAAACTTTTATCAAGCACCTTGCGTGCCATAATCCCAAAACTTACTTTTGGGCAAATCAAGTAAGTACTTAAGCATTTCTCTAATATCCATTGTAGGGATTAAACATGATTCCGTGATACTAAGGTATTAAACATGCTTCCTTGTTCTATACACATATGAGTAAGTACTTAAGCATTTCTCTATACTACAATTAAGTAAAGGAGTAATAGAAAAACTGAAACTTAAAGCTTTCTTACTTGAAGACGGCAAGGTTGATGCTGATGTGTGTGTGATGCTGGAGAATGGGAACTGCTCTGATACCACCTGTAGCGACCCGCCTTCTCTGCCTTAGACGGATCGTTACTTTTGTCTACTTCTCGACTTCTAATGCACGACTAAAAATGCGGAAATCTTTTTTTTTTTAATCTATCTAAGAATGATATTCTAACTTAAATAGTCATGCATGATACCATGTCACACTTTCTTTCTCAAAAACTCGTAAGAAAACACTTATTGAAACTTGCCTCGCCCAACTCAGCTTACGGGTATCAGTCGACTGATACTGTACCAGTCGACTGATAAGCCTGAAATCTGAAAATTCAGGTTTCGAAACTTGCTTCAAAAGCCCACCAAACTTATAGTTTCAAGCCATACAAAGGCACAACACCATTTCTATACTCTATACTAGTTTCCTAAACATTTTAGTCAATCAAAACAACTTCATAAACTCGAAATTAGAACTTTTGCGGAAGAAATTAAGTTATGAAAACCTATATGAACTTTAAACTAGAGTTTTGTACCAAACTTAACTCCTATGCATTCATAATCCCAAAATACATGTTCTACACCTTACTAAAGCATTTTGGAATGTAATGCAACTTTTCTAGGCATATTTCTAGCAATAAAACTTGATTCAAAGGGGAAACTTGCACTATCTTGGCACATGCATCAATATCTCCAACAAAGTATCAATATTCAAAACTACTCACCCTTCTACTCATCCAATGCAATCATAAGGATATGTATGCTAAATGAAATGACATGGAATCTTTATTCTACGAAATTGAGCATGTAAAACTATCCAAAGCTTAAAAGTTCGCTAAACTCCATAAAGCAATAACTTGGAATTTGAATAAACTTAAACATTGTAATTCAAATAACTAAATTGTCTTGTCTCAAGGATCTCTCCAAGGTCAGCCACCACACACACGTCACTCAGCACCGCCTCGTCGCCTTCCTTCAGAATTGCTTGCCTTTACCTTTATCTGCAGTAAGAGGAAATGCAACTAGTAAGCATAAAGCTTAGTAAGTACTATCTAGCTCACAAAATCTCGAAAAGTGCAAACATGCTTTTTCAAACAATGGAAAGTCACATGGGATACTTTTATGCTTAAAAGAAAACTAAACAAACATGTATAACTTAGAACATGCATACTCAAGCATTCATAATTTTTAATTCACTTTTCTTGGCTTATCTTGAAACTTTAGCAATTCTTTAGCTTTAAATCTTTCTTTAACTTTTTGAAAACTTTCTTAAACTTTAGAAAACTTTGCTAAAGCATATACTTGAAAATAATAATCACTTGGATCCACTTAAGACGTAAGTACCATCTCATGCGCGTTCCCTAAAAGGTTGGGGTAGCGAGCCACCAATCCTAATAGAGCAGACCTTGGTCTACCAGGGCCAAGACCTTGGAATTGGACACCTGGATTTCTTTAACGACGCCCTTGGACGCCGGGTACTGGCCTTAGAAAATAAAATAGCTTTTCTTTCTTTTCTTTCTTATCTTTAAATGCCTTGGCATTTTAACGAGCACCTTGTGTGCTCAAATCCCTAAGTCTTGACTTTTGGGGATTTCTTAAGGCCTTGGCCTTTTCTTTTCTTATCTTTATCTTCTTTTCTTTTCTTATAGCTTTCTTAGACCCTAAACTCATATAGGGTAAATAATTAACTCATACAAGCATGAATTAAACTAGGGTTACATGCATAAATCACAATCTAATGGAAAAATCGCATTTTTAACTTTCTAACGGGAAAAACTTGCGGAAAAACCGCCTCTTACCACAGGTGAGCAGTACTTACTTTGGTTTCCTTGAACTTACAACCAAAATTGACGTCTAGGGCTCGGGAGAAGCTTGAAATCTCTACGAACCGTTCGCGCCTACGTGTTCTCCTCGTCGAGACGAACACGACGCTCCGCTCTCCTTGATCCCTCCTTGGCCGGCGCCCCTTGGAAGAGGGGAGAGGAAGTCTTGGTGCTTGGTGTTGGCGTGCGCACAAGAGAGGGGAAGAATTCCCGTGCGTCGCGCGGCTAGGGTGAGGAAGAGAGGAAACCAAAAATCCAATTTCCTCTCTTAACTTATCTATTTATACTATCTTTATGGAAAAAAAATGTAACTACTCTATAAATATATTTCTCTCCACCTTTTGTTGTGCTTGATACCCTAGCCCAGACGGTCACGCGCGCGCCTGCTCACCTGGTGGTCGCGGGTTCGAACCCCCTGCTGCTCTTTAACGTTTTTCCTTTTTTAAAAATACTAAACGGACTCGGAAAATTCCATGAAAATATTCTAAAAATTCCTAAAAATATCTAGAATATTTCTAAACCATTTTTAAATAATTCTAAGGACTTTAAGAACTAAAAATGGAAATTTTGGGGCGTTACATGACCCTTATTTTTCGACTTGGCATCAATTTGTGCCTCAGAAAAATATACATTTTCTTCATCAGATCTGGGTCACATATGTCAACTGGTCGATTTCGTGGTCGACCTGAACCACATCAACAAATACATGCTGACTCACTTAATGTCAAACTGCAAAACCAATCAAGTGAATACCTAATAGATGAGTACAAAAACAACTAAAGACATACTAATTTCCAATAGCTTAGAGATATCCTTGGGCTAGCCTAGCATCCCAAAACTTGAAAAACCATAAATCGAAACAAGATGGAAACCCCACAAATACATAAAACCCAACATTCGAACTCAAATCATACTCTGATACCAATAAAATTTTCATGACTCGAGGATATACTTGTCCACAAGATCGGACAATATCCCTTACAGACAATATATGAAATAATTGATACCAAACCAATTAAAGTCAACACAAACACCAATGCAATATAAAAACCACTAAATCTATAAATGCTAATGTATGTATGTATGTATGTACATAGTAAATTGAACAAAATAAAAGTTATACAAAACTCAAAGATTCAATGATGAAGAACAAAATCATAAATAGAGACAATGGAAAAAAAACAAACAACTTGAAAAGAGAACTCAAAACACGAATGGGGTTGGCAGTCATAACCTCTGAATGACATGATACATTCTCTACATGCTAACCTGGAAGTTAAAGAAAAAGCAAGGAGTAGTAGGTATAAATGACTCAACATGCAGATAAAAATATAGTACATGAATTAACGTAAAATAGAGTCAAAGGAAGCAGTCTTAGTCATATTACTTACTAACAAGAGTTAATACACCAATATAATCATATGCTAACATAAAGCATAAACAACAATATAATCATCTACTAACATGATCAATCAAGTATGACTCAACATGAAACCATCATAGTATAAATGGGTCAACCCAAACCATGTAGGCTGACACTATCCACAAGCGAACCACTCTATCACAATCTATCCCATGAAAACTCAAGATACATAGATAAAACTACTGATTTGGGGGGGGGGGGGGGGACCACACTGCTACAATCTATCTGGTAGGCAGTCAGGAAGTGTATCTAGTGACGGGACTAGACGATGGAACATGCGACCAACTCAACGATGCAGTAGCACATGTGCGTCATGTGCGGGAGCAGGGAGAGGGGAGTAGTGAGGTGACGCAGCAAAGAATCAACACCGACAGAGGTTGCTTTGGTGGTCAGGTGCGAGATGGCGACTGCGACATCACCGTCATCGCATGTGAGGAAGGCAAAGAAGCAAATTTTTGAACATAGGTTATTTTAATACAACTTTATGTTAATAACTTCTCCCACTTTAAATAGGATATTCAAAAGAGGTTTTATCTCCTACTCGATTTATCTCATTAAAATATAGCTAAAATTTATTTAAATTTTGAAAAAATTCTATAAAATCAAATATATTTTTATAAATATATTTCTTTATTATTTACTAATTATTTTATTATTATATCCCTAATTAAATTTAATAATATCAAATTTTAATTTTTATCTATATATATATATATATATTATAGCAACGTTGTTTTGACGATCTCTACGATGATCTCGATGATCATCTCAGTGATTGTCATGATGGTCTTCTCGGTAGTTGTTACAACAATCTTGGGAGTAGCACCGACGTAGTTCTAGTTTGCTTATAAGGGCTAGATTGAGTGGGTCCTAGTTCGATCGATCTCCTGAATCATCACGTTGAGCATATCTGACGGGTGTACGCCTGATAGCAATGAGTGAAATTCTCCCACCTTGATGTCGCTCATTTATGACTCGGTTGACTTCTTCTCCAAATTGTCGACACTCTTAAGTGTCGTGAGCATGTGATTGGCGAGTGTAGAAATAGACCAAGTTCTGTTGGAGCAACCGACTTGTCCCCTCTATAAATGGAGGAGCCAAGTTTATGACTTGTACCACTCGCTCTTCTTTATGAGTTGTGACGTAGTTGAAGAGTTAATGAGAGATCTAGTTCCTTGGCGGAGGCTGGAGGGGCTTCTTATCTATCCGAGGTGTCGGGATGGTGTCACTCTTGAGTGCAAGACGAGCCTCTTCCAAATGTATGTACTTCTCGACCCGTTCCAATAGTTCATAGTTTGCCAGAGGCTTCTTCATTAGGATCTAAAGAAATCACCATCTACTAGCACCTAGAAGAAGGCGCTAGTCAAGATCTATGAGGGGATTGATGGGGCATTCCAAACTGCATAGTTAAATCGCTGAAGCTATTCTCGGAACGATTCCTGTGGCTTCTTCTTCATCATGAATAAGTTGAGAGGTGTCTTTAGATACCTCTTACTGTTGGCGAATTGGTGCAAGAAAGCTACTTTAAAGTCATCGAAGGAGCTGATAGAAGAGGGTGGAAGCTGACTAAACCACTGTTGGGCTGAACTTGATAGAGTAGCTAGGAAGTCTCGACACTTAACATCATCGATGTATTGGTGCAATATGGAAGTTTTCCAAAATGGCATAAATAATTTTCTAGGTCTGACGACCATGTGTACTCGCTTAGTTGCAACTGTCAAAAATGGCGAGGTAATTCCTACTCGAGGACTTCCTTAGAAAAGGGGGAAGGGGGTCCCTTTGGAGCTTCCCTCATTAGAGGTTGACGCCTTTCCTTTGCGGTCATGAGGGAGTGTCTCCCTTGATCGTGATTCATGTAAACTTTCGCCTAGAAGGGCTTCCACCCCTGTTGATCGACACCATGGTTGACGAAACCACCACAAAGGGTGGTGGTATATTAACCAAAGGAGGTGCACCTATTACGAGAGGAGGGATTCCTGTTAGTGGTGGTTGTAAAAATGAATTATGTTGAAGAATCCCCTATAGAGCTTTGGAGATCATTTGATTAATGTCTTCTTGTGTTATAGCTCTTGCTCCACCGCAGCTTCGACCTTTGACAGAGTTATAATTATCAGCAGTTCTTCTAGTGTTAACCATCACAACATCTTGGCTCAGGTTTCCCATAGGCGACGTCAATTTGTTCCGGTCAAATATTCTGGATGGTCAAGCCACAAGTCAATAATTAATCTAATGCACACGCTCTCTGAATGCCATCGATGAGGAGGATGAGGGGGACCTAACACACACTTCAACAAAGGATTAAATTGGCACTGGGGTGTCCCGATAGGTTATTCTGATGCTCAAGTTAGAGTTTTCTTGAGGTATTATGCTGAAGGAAGAGAATGGAGAAAGAGGGTCGAACCTGGTGGACTCCTAGAATGGGGAAGAAGAAGAAGTCCTTTCTGTAAGTACCCCTGGTTGATTTTGATGTGATCAACCGATTTAAGTTAGGTCCTGGTATATTTAATCCCTCTGCTAAGTGTGCAGGAGCTTAGGTACGGAGGAAGTCGAGCGTAAGACGTAGCGGACGAGAAGGATTGTACGAGGAAGTGAGCCGACGGGCTCGGTACAATCTGAGGGATGCGGAAGCTGCGGAAGAGTACGTCGATGGAGCGAGAAGGGCGCGCGCAGTGTCCGAGGGACGAGAAGCCGGGAGGAAGGACGCTCGAGGGGCGAAAGGCCGAAGTCGGGTTCGGGTGAGCCTAACTCCGGTTGGCCGGAAATCACTCAGAAAATGAAGAATCAAAAAGACTGGTCCAAGCGCCCAAAAGAAAAGAGAAAATTATTTGGTACTGGTCCAAGCGCCCAAAAGAAAAGAGAAAATTATTTGGTGCCAGAAGATTCGAACCTGTGACCCCACTGCTAGATGTCTCCATGCTTACCGAATTGGATAAACAGGTGATGTGAATAAGTTGATGTGAGCGAAGATAAAGTTAATCACCTGCTGCGAATAGAAGCAAAGTTTTAATTAAACTTTATCTTCTAAAGGATAACCTTATCCTTTAATCAGATCTAATGGATGCAGTTTAATCTCATCCAAGATTAACTGTCCAGATTATATCCATGGATCAACGGCCAAGAGAAAATTCATCAAAAATCAACAATCCAGATTTATTCTCTTGGGTTATAAATAGGCTTAGAGATTTAGCTTTAGGAATCATTCATTTAATTCATTCTTGGAAAATCTCTAAAAGTCTAGCGTGCTATGTTTGTAAGGCTTCTCCGCCACAAGGAGATTTTAATTGAGCATCCACTGCCTTGGAAGCAACGTTCTCAGTTGCGACCAAGGCTTTTTTAAAGACGAGTGCCTCCACTTTCATATTTTTTTTACCATCTATTCACCCTCCTCTAGCCGGTCCAACCTGATCAAACAAGTGGTATCAGAGCCAAGGTCGCCACAGAAGGACTAATCGCCGACTGCAGCAATTTCAAGAAAATGGTTGGAGCCGTAATCTACCCGCCAAAGTTTGAGGGGGAGTTCGCGATGTGGAAGCGCCGAATGCAGGTATTTTTTAAAACTGATATTGAATTGCTAATAATTATGAAAAATGGTTTTTCAGTTCCTAAAGACAACAACGGCAAGGATAAAGAAATAGAGTCGTGGACCAAGAAGGAGAAATTAGACTTTGAAGCAAACGACAAAGCTGAATTTCATCTACTAGCCGTTCTTCCCACGCAAGAAGTTAACCACATCGAGAATTACAACTCGGCAAAAGAGCTCTGGGAGAAATTCCTAGAATTGCATGAAGAAAAGAATAAGAAACCAGACATCGCCGCACTGAACACAAGGAAGATCCAACTCGACGATGAGTCCTCGTCAGAAGAGTCGGAAGGTCAAGAATACGCGGGACTTGCGTTAATGGCAAATCATCAAGAAGGGAGCACTGATGAAGGGGGAGAAATGTTAGAAGAAAGCGACGATGAAAGAGGAATCTCGCTTTTCGAAAGCGACCCGGTAAGTGAGGTTTGTTTTCTTCCTCATGATCAATTATATGCAGGTGTTAAAGCCTTACTCAAATCTAATTGTAGATTAGAAAAAGAAAATTTAAAATTGAAAAATGAATTAACACTTACATCCTCTTTTGATATTTTGAAAAATAAAAATGATAATTTGAAAAACATAGTGCAAAAATTAGAACTTGATATTGCATATTTACGACAAAAGAAAAATAATTTTCCTGATAATTTAAATTGGTATTTTAAAAACCACAAGGGTCAATTTAAAAAAATACCCAAAAGCTATATTCCGCCTAAATTTTTAATTAATCCTGTAGACAGGAACTTATTTTGGGTTCCTAAATTTGTATTACACTGATAATTTTTTTTGGTTATTATATATATGCGCATTTTGTTTCTCTAACAAAAATTATGTCTTTATTTTTTTTTATGCACAATTATGCTGTCTATCTACTGGAACTTCTTTCAAAATTTTTTGAATATTTTTTTTCTCAAAATTTGAAATTAAGAGTTTAGGGGAAAGACTCATTACAATTTTTTTTTCAAATTTTTCAAAGTATTTTTTTTCAATTTTTTTAAAATTTATTCTTCAAGAACTCTTATGTGTTGGTTTGTCATTTTTGGACTTGATGAACAAATTTAAAACTCAATATTTTCGTCCAAACTCATATCTTCATCTTCGACTTTAACAAAAATATTCAGATTTTTTTTCGATTTTTTATGAATTGTTTATTGAAATATGATTTTTTTTTCAAAATTCGATAGAAAAATATTTTGACCAGATCCGATTTTTTTTGGAACTCCTCATCAGCTGTGGATCTTATCAAAAAAAATTTTTTAGATTTTATTTAAGTCATTTTTTTACAAAAAAATGGAATTAACTTTGAAAAAATATGCCATTTTAAAATTTGAAAAATCTATGGCAAGGCGATTTTTTTTTTCACTTAGAATATTTTTTATCGAACTCAAATATTTTCTTCTTCCTGAATTATATTTTCCCATTTTTTGATGTGATCAAAGGGGGAGGAATAGTATTAAGTTAAGGGGTAGAATTTTAATTTACTCGAAATTTATGTTTTTTTAACTTAAACTGTTTACATTATTATGCATGTTTTTTATTATTTTTTTATTACCCTAACTTAACTCGGATTGATGCACATCAAAAAGGGGGAGATTATAAGTACCCCTGGTTGATTTTGATGTGATCAACCGATTTAAGTTAGGTCTTGGTATATTTAATCCCTCTGCTAAGTGTGCAGGAGCTTAGGTACGGAGGAAGTCGAGCGTAAGACGTAGCGGATGAGAAGGATTGTACGGGGAAGTGAGCCATCGAGCTAGGTACAATCCGAGGGACGCGGAAGCTGCGGAAGAGTACGTCGGTGGAGCGAGAAGGGCGCGCGCGATGTTCGAGGGACGAGAAGCCGGGAGGAAGGACGCTCGAGGGGCGAAAGGCCGAAGTCGGGTTCGGGTGAGCCTAACTCCGGTTGGCCGGAAATCACCCAGAAGACGAAGAATCAAAAAGACTGGTCCAAGCGCCCAAAAGAAAAGAGAAAATTATTTGGTACTGGTCCAAGCGCCTAAAAGAAAAGAGAAAATTATTTGGTGCCAAAAAGATTCGAACCTGTGACCCCACTACTAGATGTCTCCATACTTATCGAATGTGATAAACAGGTGATGTGAATAAGTTGATGTGAGCCGAAGATAAAGTTAATCACCTGCTGCGAATAGAAGCAAAGTTTTAATTAAACTTTATCTTCTAAAGGATAACCTTATCCTTTAATCAGATCTAATGGATGTAGTTTAATCTCATCCAAGATTAACTGTCCAGATTATATCCATGGATCAACGGCTAAGAGAAAATTCATTAAAAATCAACAATCCAGATTTATTCTCTTAGGCTATAAATAAGCTTAGAGATTTAGCTTTAGGAATCATTCATTTAATTCATTCTTGTAAAATCTCTAAAAGTCTAGCGTGTTATTTTTGTAAGGCTTCTCCGCCACAAGGAGATTTTTATTGAGCATCCACTGCCTTGGAAGCAACGTTCTCAGTTGCGACCAAGTTTTTTTTTAAAGATGAGTGCCTCCACTTTCATATTTTTTTTACCATCTATTCACCCTCCTCTAGCCGGTCCAACCCGATCCAACACTTTCTCTTTACCTTCTCTAAATGTTATATACTGTCAAAAGAGCATTTCCACCTCAGATACTGTAGAGGTCATATGCTCCTCCATCATTCTTGTATGCGCCATTGAGGGGATCAGATCTGACAACAATTAATTATCTCACCATTTATCAAGCGCCATATGTTTGAAGGAGATCATATCTAATAGTCTCGTAATCGCCTCTCTATTCATCTGATGCCACGTGTTATGACATATTTGAAGAAAGGCAATCTTATTGATGAGGAGATTGTAGGCTAACAGAGGGTGTATGTGTTGGGATCTCCCGGCGATATAAACAAAAACCCGCAGTGGAAACAAGATCCCTCGAGTCATCCATGCCAAAGAAAACTGGTACAAAGTCGATCTACAGCTACTTATCTTATAGATATACCTTTGATGCACGCCCTTTCGTTTATCCCGCTCATCCAAGGTACGCCGGATCTCTTGCACGTTCAAGCGTCCGCGCCTCTATGCGTATTCACACGAACACAATCTTTCAACTTCGAAGAAGAACTACCTTAGCTGTGCTAGCAACTTGAGGTAGTTCACAAAGACACCAAGAACCCCAAAATAGGGTTTCGGCCAAAGAGGGAGAAGAGGAGGAAGAGAGGAATGGAAAAAGACTAAGCCACTATCCAAATGACAAGAAACTCTTTTTATACTCATCCATGAATTTGAAGAGGTTTTTGTCCCTTTAGCTACCCTTTATTAAAGCTAATAAAGAGCACATCTTCTCATGGGGCTCTTCAACTTCTCTCCATTCAATGAAGAGAGACTTTTCCTCTTCCTTTATTATTAATTCATTAAACACATTAATGAATTAATATCTCGTCCAAATGTGGTTGAGTCTAATCTAAATGAGTCTAACTCAAATTAGATCTCAATCCCATAATCCAATTGAATTCACTTGAGTCCAATCAATCCAATTAGGATCAAATCTTAGTCAAACTATGATCAATCAATTTTTGAAGCATCGTGTCCTTAGTGTGTGACCCAATAAGTTCTTGTAACATTGGCAAAGTGCCTAAACCGCTTTAGACACATAAACAATGAGCGATATCTAGCAATGCATCATTGCTACCCAAGTAACAAGAAAAGTCGAGATTCGACTTAATCTCCGTGACTATGACAATGTATGACCTTGTCCTTTTATTCTCGATATCTAGATTGACCAATGAGGCATAGACTGCGTCATCCTCGATCAATCTTTATGTTTCTTGATCCCCAAGTAGACTCACTCAAACAAATGAGCTCAATATCTCATATTGACTCATTTGAGCATGGTAATGCATTTTAGCAGTCCTACTGGATCAAGGGGCCCACAGATATCACTCTCGTCATATGGGAGGGATAGATCCCATCTACATCACTCACATCCCTCCGCATAATTCATTATATATCCAGTGATCATCTTTATAGTCCACCCTGTTACAGGTGACGTTTGACGATACCAAAGTACATAACTCCTCATGTAGGGAACCGTAGTGACTTCAGGTCTAAGGACTATTCATATTAATAGTCACATGAGAAAGTTTATGACACTCATATGATAATCCATGAAACTTTCTCATGGCGGGTCAATTCAGTACACATTCTCTAATGTATACCCATGTGTCAACTTGATATCACATATCCATGACTTGTGAGATTAAGTCATCAATTGACCTACATGCTAGTCTCCATGTATTAATATTGTCCTTGAATATTAATGCTTGACTAGGAATGGTTTAGTATAGTATTCTCTACATTATCTCACTATTGATTCAACCAATCGAAATAATATAGATAAGAACCTACTACCAAGGACATTATTATACTAAGTTATTTGACACAAGTTTAAAATAAGTATAATAACCAAACATGCCTTTATTAATGATAGATTATGATACAAAAAGTCCCTAGTCAATCATCACATAATTGTCTCTAGGGCTCCTACTAACAATCTCCCACTAACACTAGTGTCAATCACTATAATATTTAATACCAAGTGACCTAGTGTGACCATCATGCTTCTTTTATGCCAAAGCCTTGGTCAAAGGGTCCGCGATGTTAGTATCAGTGGGTACTTTGCATATCCTCACATCTTCTCTATCGATGATCTCTCGAATGAGATGGAAGTGCCCCAGTATATGTTTGGTCCGCTGATGAGAGCAAGGTTCCTTAGCCTGTGCAATAGCCCCAATGTTGTCACAATAGAGGTCTATCGGGTCTACTATGCTAGGAACCACACCAAGGTCTGTAATGAACTTTCGGATCCAAACAATCTCTTTTGCTACATTAGACGCGACAATATACTCGGTCTCTGTTGTAGAATCTGCGACTGTGTCCTGCTTCGAACTCTTCCAGCTCACAGCGCCACTATTTAAGCAAAATACATACCCTGACTGCGATTGAATCATCCCTGTCTGTTTGAAAGCTTGCGTCACTGTAACCCTTTACAGCTAACTCCTTATTGCCTCCAAATATCAAGAAATATTTTTTTGTCCTTCGTAAGTACTTAAGAATATTCTTGACAGCTGTCCAGTGACTTTCACCTGAATCTGACTGCTACCTGCTCATCATGCTCAAAGTATAGGAGACATCTGGACTAGTACAAAGCATGGCGTACATGATAGACCCTATAGCAGATGCAAAAGGGATTTGATCCATACGGTCTCTCTCCTCCTTAGAAGAGGGGCATTGAGTCTTCGAAAGACTCACACCATGTGACATCGGTAAAAATCCCTTCTTGGAATTCTGCATGGCAAAACGATTAAGCACCTTGTCAATATATGTACTCTGACTTAAGCCAAGCAATCTCTTAGATCTATCTCTATAGATATGATGCCTAGGATATAGGCTGCTCCACCTAAGTCTTTCATTGAGAAACAATTCCCTAGCCATGTCTTCACAGACTGTAGTGAAGGGATATCATTCCCAATGAGGAATATGTCATCTGCATACAAGATCAGGAAGATAACTATACTCCCACTATCCCTCTTGTAGACATAGGGTTCATCTTCATTCTTGATGAAACCAAACGCTTTAATTGCATTATCGAATCGAAGATTCCAGCTTCGAGAAGCTTGCTTTAGCCCATAAATGGACTTTTGTAACTTACATACCTTTCCAGCATGCTCTGGATCTACAAAACCCTCAGGTTGTGTCATGTACACATCTTTGAGTAGGTTCCCATTTAGGAATGCAGTTTTGACATCCATCCGCCAGATCTCGTAATCATGGTAAGCTGTAATAGCAAGCATGATCCGAATAGACTTAAGCATCACCACTGGTGAAAAGGTTTCATCATAGTCAATACCATGAATTTGCTTGGAACATTTAGCTACCAATCGCCCTTTATAGGTATGCATGAGATTATCCATGTCAGTCTTTCTTTTAAAGACCTACTTACAACCAATGGGTTTAATCCCCTCTGGTGGATCAACCAAAGTCCATACTTGGTTAGTGTACATGGATTCCATTTCGGACCTCATGGCCTCTAACCATTTCTTAGAATCTGGTCTCATCACAGCTTCTTGATAGGATGTAGGCTCGTTCAACTCAATAAGCGTAACGTCATCATGGTCAGACAAGAGAAATGAGTATCTCTCAGGCTGACAACGTATCCTATCAGATCTGCGAAGAGGTTGGTCTACTTGAATAACTTGTTGTTCCACAACTTGTTGTGCAACAATCTCATGATCCACAACACCTTGTGGTGCCTGTTCAATGTCCATCAAGGTCTCAGTACTATCAGCATCTTGAACTTCTTCAAGATGGATTTTACACCCACTTATTCTTCTAGAAATAAACTCTTTTCTAGAAAAACGTCATTTCTAAGGACAAACACTTTGCCTAGTATGGAATTGTAAAAGTAATATCCCTTCGTTTCCTTGGGATATCCTACAAAATAGCACTTATCAGATTTGGGTCCTAGTTTATCTGAGACTTGATGTCGAACGTAAGCCTCACAACCCCAAACCCTCATAAAAGACATCGTGGGCCTCTTTCCAGTCCATATCGTATATGATATCTTTATGACGGCCTTTGATGGAGCTCGGTTAAGTGTGAAAAGAGCTGTTTCTAGAGCGAATCCCCAAAAGGAAGTAGGAAGATCTGTTTGACTCATCATCGATCGTCCATATCTAATAGAGTATGATTTCTTCGTTCGGATACACCATTCCACTGTGGTGTTCCAGGTGGAGTGAGTTGGGATATGATCCCACACTCTGCTAGATGGTCACGAAACTCTTGGCTAAGGTATTCACCACCTCAATCTGATCGAAGCATCTTAATACTTTTGCAAAGTTGGTTTTGTACTTCACTCTTGAATTCTTTGAACTTTTCAAAGGATTCCGATTTGTGTTTCATGAGATACACATAACCGTATCTACTGACATCATCAGTGAAAGTGATGAAGTATTGATAGCCTCCTCTAGCTGCGACATTGAAGGGGCCACATATATCTGTATGTATGAGTCCTAACAAGTCTGCTACTCTTTCGCCGTGTCCACTAAATGAAGTCCTGGTCATCTTGCCTAGAAGACAAGATTCATATGTCTCATATGATTTAAAATCAAACGAGTCCAGTAATCTATCCTTATAGAGCTGGGATATGCGACTCTCATTTATATGTCCCAAGCGACAATGCCAGAGATATGTTTGGTTCAAATCATTTGGTTTGAACCGTTTGGTATTTATATTATAGATTGGGTTCTCTAGGTCTAAAAGCACTACAATAAAACATGTCATTTAACATTATTGAACAACATTTGTCCTTTATGATAAATGAAAAACCTTTCTTGTCTAAATAAGATACTGAAATTATGTTCTTAGTTAATGCAGGTACATAAAAGCACTCCTCTAGTTCTAAGATAAGCTTGTAGGACCGATGCCGTCGATAGAGGGGGGGTGAATATCAACCGTGAAAACCTTCGTAAGAAAATCGTAGACTTTCAAATCTTCGTTCTAGACTCAGAGTGTTAGTGCAGCGGAAAATAAACAGAACGAAGAAAACAACAACCAACACAGATTGCACGCGGGATTTTTACTTGGTTCCCGACCCCCCAGGGTCAGTACATCCAAGGTCTATGCACGGGAACGCCCATCCACTATTGGTCTCCTTCCCGGACTTTTCGGAGGCGGAGAAACCCGACTTACAGTGCAAGATTACAATCAAAAGATAAATAAATTGAATGCGGAATAATAAAATCAAACCGAACAAACAAGATCTGAAACTCGGTCGATCTAGACCTCCGAAGTGCTGCGCACTTCCTCTTGGAGCCTCCCGGTCGTAGAGCCTCATCTTTAGCGCGTTGTCGTCGGTCAGAGTGATCAGAATGACACTTGGCAGTTGTGTCTGAAGCAGAGGGGTCGAAGCCCCTTTTATAGCACTCCTGGGGGCGCCTTGGACGTCGGGGGCGCCCCGATAAGCTCGGTCAAACCTTATCCCCGCGTCGACCTCGCCGCAGCTGATAAAACCTTTGACCAGGGCGCCTCGGACCTCCCGAGTGCCCTCATGATGGCTTATCTGTGTTTCGGACTCGAAACAACAAATACAGCTTTGAACCCGGGCGCCCTGGACCTCCCGGGTGCCCTGCTTGAAGCCTATTCTGCCTGCTTCACTTAAACTGCATTTTTCTCCGTTGGCTTGGGCGCCCCCATCAATGGGGGCGCCCTGGATGCATGGGGGTGCCCCCACTGATGGGGGCGCCCTGCTTCAAAGCCTCCAGCCCTTATTTTTTTCGCCTGCTTTGTCTTCCAATCTTGGTACCTGTAAGATACACAAACACAAAGCACATATACATATAATATTAGCCTTAAGGACTTGGTTCGGACTTCGGATCTCCACGAAACCCTAGGTCGAACCGGCACAAGTTCCCACCCCCGAGAATGCGCCTTTCACCTACTCCTTTCAGGAGACGGTTGCCACCCAGTCCTTCGGGTGGACTTTTGCTTAGCTTCCGATACTTCCGGACCTCGAGACGCCCAAACCCTGACCCGTCTCTACTCTTGTCCTTAGTCATCACTCAGCTAAGTTGCTCAGTCCCTCGGACCAAGACTTCGTGCCCAAACCCTAGGTCCAGGACTTAGGTGGCCAACCCTTGGCCAGGTCTTCGTGCCTAATTCCCTGAACCAGGTCTTCAGTGCCCAACCCTCGGCCAGGTCTTCTTGCCCAGTCCCCGACCAGGACTTAGTGCCCACCTTCCGAGCAGGTCTTCGGTGCCCAGCCTTTTGCCAGGACTTAGTGCCCAGTCCTCGACCAGGACTTCGTGCCCACCTTCCGAGCAGGTATTAGTGCCCAGCTTCACTCACCAGGTCTTAGTGCCTAGGTTAACTAGGACTTTTCTTCAACTTAGGTTACTTCTCCTTTGCTCCCCTTTGTCTGTTCATTGTATCATTGACTTAAGTGTATTGTCAAACATTAAAACACTTAAAGGAGAACATCATTGATGCAACTTACACCAACAATCTCCCCCTTTTTGATGTTTGACAATAACTTATGTTAGATTGGTTTAAAGGGCTAAACTTTAACTCTTGGGATCAAAATAAAAAATGATCTAAGTTTTGAAAATCTATTTTTGATCCTCTGGTGAAAAATAGAAGAAAAATTCTAACTTTCACTCTCCCTTTTTTCAAAACATTTTGATTAATTAATCCTTTGGTAAGAAAAAAAAAACTTTTTTTCTAACTTAAGGCGCATCTCTCCCCCTTTGTCATACATAAAAAAAATCAAGAATTCTTGCACCAACAATGACAACATTTTGTTCATTTGAAAATACTTAGTATAAATTTTTGAAAGCATAGTAATACTAAGTACTTAAATTTCCAGAACAAATCCTTTTTGAAAAAGTATTGTGCGAAAAATGTTTGATATAAGAAGATTTTCTTATTTCAAGAATGCAAGTCCTTTTGAGATATATTGAGTTTTTGAAAAATGTTATTATCTTTGAAAAGTGCAAGTACTTTTTGAGAAAAATCAGTAATTTTGGAAAATGCATAACTTTTGAAAGAATTTGGAATTTTGAAAAACATAAGTATTTCTGAAAAATATTATACATATTTTGCAAGTATTAACTATTTTTGAAAAAGATGAGACTTTGAAAAATATAAGTAATTTTTGAAAAGTATTATGCATTTTGAAAACATAATATTTTACTTGACTAGGTTTCTTTTCCAATCTGACACAATCCTAGGAAACCTTGTTAACTACAAGGACATTTTCCTAAGTGTCCTAGAAATATTTCAAACTCACGTAAATATTATTTTTAAACAGAATTTTGATAATTCAAAATGATAGTACTTTGAAAATATATGCTAGTACATTTTGAAAAATGTATGAATTTTTGAAGTCATAATACTTGACTTGGTTTATCTTCCAGTGACACAATCATAGGAAATCTTGTTGACTACAAGGACATTTTCCTAAGTATCCTGGAAGAGTTTCCAAACTCAAGATAAACATTTTTCCAAATTGATCAAAACCAGATGAATTTTTGAAAATACTGGTATTTTTAAGGAAAAAATGTTAGTATTTCGAAAGAATACTTATGTTTTTAGCAAGATTTTGAAGATATAGTTCAAGAAAACATGTTATTAACTAATTCTTTTAATTTGACCTCCCCCTAAACTTGACTCAGTCCTGGGAAGCTTGTTGACTACAAGTACTCTTCCTCTGAGTCTTAAGGTTTGATTTAGATCAAAAGAATAATTTAATAATTTTCAAAATAAATAATTTAAAATTTATCAGAAGGTTGACTCAGACTCCCCCTAAATCTGACACATCCTAGGAGTCCTTGAAGATCATGAAGTGGACCTTTCCTCTGTGTCTTTAGGGTTTATAAAAGTCAAAGAAACAAGTAAATTTTTGAACATATAATTTTTACAACATAAACCTTTTTCGAAAACACAAGTGATAATGATTTAAAGCACAGTTTTCGAAAAGTATTTTCAACTGATAGTAATATTTAAAGTGCAATTTTCGAAAATCATTTAAAAAAGAAAAGCACTCCCCCTGTACCCGACATCGTTTGACTCTATCTAAGTGTCTTAAATAACTTTAGTGTTGTCCTAAGAGGCTTGTGTCTAATTGCGCGAGTCAAACAATTTTTTGAAAATGATATAATTTTTGAAAACATATAATATGTATATTCAATCAGACAAGCATGAATTCCATAAAAATATTATTATGTTGAAGCATTATTTTGAAAATATATTTTTAGGAAAATATTCTGGCAATTTTGAAAAATAGTTTTGAAAAAATATTTTTCAATTTATTAGTCCTTAATATCTCACCCATTCTAGATGTCTCATATAGCAAGCATGGTTGCCTTATAGGTGTATTGTGAGATGCATGAATCATTTTTCTTAATTTATTATTAACTCTCAGAGTTAATTGAAGCTTGTGTTAGATTCAAATCTGACAATAGTAAAGTGAATTTGGTTTTCAATAATCGGCTTCCAGGTCTTGACGAGGCACTAGGCCTTCTTTGGCCGTAGCCTTATTGGATCATCAACCCTTTCCTTGACAAAGCCTTTTATTGAAAATCCATTTTCAAGTTACTCCTTGAAAGATTTTGGTCTAACTAGTTTGGGTCTTGGATCGGTAGCTTCGGCTAGTTCCGCCAAGATGGCTTCCCTAACATACTATCATCTCACCTCCACCCAATACTAGGTTGATCAAGTTTCAATTATTCTTTTTCCTATAGCCGTTCTAATATATGCATAAAATTTAAATATGAATGACATGTCATATAAAAAGAAGTAGCAAATGCATGGCATGACAATTATGCATGAGTCAAACAATTCAAATCATTTTATTTAAGTTTCTAAACATCTATCAAATTCCCGATTTGATACATGTCGTGTGAACCCGCGAATATGTCAACCCACTTTGACATATTTAATTTTATTAAATTAATTGTTGCGGTTTGGGTAGGATTTTATTTTAGTTCGAGTTTAAGTTCATCAAGATTTAGTTGGATTCAAGTAAAATGAAGTTGAATTAATTAGAAATTAATTAAGGTTGAATTAATTTAAGTTCGAATTAATTCAGGTTTAAATTAATTTAGATTTACTTGAATTAATTTGAATTTAATTAAGATTTAAATTGAATTTAATTTGAATTTAATTAACATTTAATTTGAATTTAATTAAGATTTAATTTGAATTAATTTGAATTTAATTAAGATTTAATTTGAATTTAATTAAGATTTAATTTGAATTTAAATTGAATTTAATTAAGATTTAATTTTAATTTATTTAAAATATAATTTTAATTTAATTTTAATTTAATTTTAATTTAATTTTAATTTAATTTAAATTTTATTAAGATTTAATTTTAATTTAATTTGAATTAATTAAGATTTAATTTTAATTTAATTAAGATTTAATTTTTATTTAATTTGAATTTAATTAAGATTTAATTTTAATTTAATTTGAATTAATTGAATTATTTGAATTATTTGAATTGATTGAATTAATTGAATTAATTTGTTTTATTAATAATTGTGGATTTATGTTCTTCATTTTCATTATTTCGAAAATTTCTGCTTCATCTTTATCTATCTTTTCAAATTTTTCTAACAATTCAGATTTATTTGAACCTTTTAATTTTTATTAATTATGACCTTGATCTTAGATAGTTTCATATCCTCCTTATCTTCAAAATTATATCTTTTAGTGTCCTTAAAGTAGGAGGAGTAATTTGGGCCACTAGTTAAGGTTTTGTAATAACTTTCAAGATTATCTATAGTTATGTTATTATCTAGGAGAATTTCATCTTCAAAATTATCTTCAGAGATAATATCTTCAGAATTAACTTCTGGATTATTTTTAGAATTTTCAAATTTGAATTTAGAGTTATACAACGGATTTGTAAATTTGAATTCATAATTATCTAAATGATTTTCAAATTTAGGATTATCCTTAAGATTTTTGAATTCAGATTTATCCTTAGGATTTTTGAATTCAGATTTATCCTTAGGATTAAATTTATCTGAATTAAAATTATCAGATTTATCTGAATTAAAATTATCTGAATTAACATTATTAGAATTAAAGTTATGATAATTTATTTTAAAAATTACTGAATTAATGTTTTGAATTACATAATTAATTTTAGATATTTTAGTCATATCTGCATTTTCTAATTTGTCATGCAAAACATTAATTTTACTATGCAGAAAATCTAATTTATCAGAAAAATTAACTAAGTTATCAAAAGACAGTGCAGGAATTTTGCAACTTTTCGGAACGTAAATTTTATGTACCTTTCTCGGACATTTGTTCTTGTAGTGTCCGTATTTTCCGCACTTGAAGGATTGTATGTGATCTTTGTTTTTCCGGACTCCTGGCGCTGGTGCCCCCTTTGCCGTCGGTGAGGTAGATCGAGTCTTACGAGTAGGGCACTGATTTTTGTAGTGCTCTCTCTCCCTGCACGTAAAACAAATAATATGGAACTTAAAAATGGACATTAAAAAAATTGTACCTGATTCACCCCTGGGCTCCCCCTCAACTCCTGGCGTCGTTGCTCCGTCGGCGGTTAGTCCTGTGAAGAGCGGCCTAGCTCTAATACCAATTGTAGGACCGGTGCCGTCGATAGAGGGGGGTGATTATCGACCGTAAAAACCTTCGTAAGAAAATCGTAGACTTTCGAATCTTCGTTCTAGACTCAGAGCGTTAGTGCAGCGGAAAATAAACAGAACGAAGAAAACAACAACCAACACAGATTGCACGTGGGATTTATTCTTGGTTCCCGACCCCCCAGGGTCAGTACATCCAAGGCCTATGCACAGGAACGTCCGTCCACTATTGGTCTCCTTCCCGGACTTTCCGGAGGCGGAGAAACCCGACTTACAGTGCAAGATTACAATCAAAAGATAAATAAATTGAATGCGGAATAATAAAATCAAACCGAACAAACAAGATCTGAAACTCGGCCGATCTGAACCTCCGAAGTGCCGCGCACTTCCTCCTGGAGCCTCCCGGTCGTAGAGCCTCGTCTTTATTGCATTGTCGTTGGTCAGAGTGATCAGAATGGCACTTGGCAGTTGTGTCTAAAGCAGAGGGGTCGAAGCCCCTTTTATAGCACTCCTGGGGGCGCCCTGGACGTCGGGGCGCCCCGATAAGCTCAGTCAAACTTTATCCCCGCGTCGACCTCGCCGCAGCTGATAAAACCTTTGACCAGGGCGCCCCGGACCTCCCAGGCACCCTCATGAAGGCTTATCTGTGTTTCGGACTCGAAACAGCAAATACAGCTTTGAACCCGGGTGCCCCGGACCTCCCGGGCGCTCTGCTTGAAGCCTATTCTGCCTGCTTCACTTAAACTGCATTTTTCTCCTTTAGCTTGGGCGCCCCCATCAATGGGGGTGCCCTGGATGCATGGGGGCACCCCCACTGATGGGGGCGCCCTGCTTCAAAGCCTCCAACCCTTATTTTTTTCGCCTGCTTTGTCTTCCAATCTTAGTACCTACAAGATACACAAACACAAAGCACATATACATATAATATTAGCCTTAAGGACTTGGTTCAGACTTCGGATCTCCACGAAACCCTAGGTCGAACCGGCGCAAGTTCCCACCCCCGAGAATGCGCCTTTCACCTACTCCTTTCAGGAGACGGTTGCCACCCAGTCCTTCGGGTGGACTTTTGCTTAGCTTCCGATACTTCCAGACCTCGAGACGCCCAAACCCTGACCTGTCTCTACTCCTGTCCTTAGTCATCACTCAGCTAAGTTTCTCAGTCCCTCGGACCAAGACTTCGTGCCCAAACCCTAGGTCCAGGACTTAGGTGCCCAACCCTCGGCCAGGTCTTCGTGCCCAATTCCCCGAACCAGGTCTTCGGTGCCCAACCCTCGGCCAGGTCTTCTTGCCCAGTCCCCGACCAGGACTTAGTGCCCACCTTCCGAGCAGGTCTTCGGTGCCCAGCCTTTTGCAAGGACTTAGTGCCCAGTCCTCGACCAAGACTTCGTGCCCACCTTCCGAGCAGGTCTTAGTGCCCAGCTTCACTCACCAGGTCTTAGTGCCTAGGTTAACTAGGACTTTTCTTCAACTTAGGTTACTTCTCCTTTGCTCCCCTTTGTATGTTCATTGTATCACTGACTTAAGTGTATTGTCAAACATTAAAACACTTAAAGGAGAACATCATTGATGCAACTTGCACCAACAAAGCCCAATGGGCAAAGACAAGGAATATGTTCCTACAGCTATAGCAGCAACTCTTACTCCATTGCCTACTCGTATGTACACTTCGCCCTTTGTCAATGATATAGCTCTTCGAAAGCCCTGCACATTAGTACAAATGTGAGATGCGCTACCGATATCTAATACCCAAGAAGAAGAAATAAATAGATTGACTTCTATAACAAAAATATCTGATGCAGAAGTCTCACTTCTATTCTTCTTAACTTCCTCCAGGTAGAGTTTGCAGTTCCTCTTCCAATGTCCGGTCTCACCACAGTGGAAGCAGGTCCCTTCCTTAGGCACCCCGCCTTTGGCCTTGGGTGTAGTAGAGTTGGCCTTGCCTTTGGTTTGTGTCTTACCCTTGCCTTTAAGCTTCTATTTGCCTTTGCCCTTCTTTACCATCATTATATTATTGGTCTTGGTTTTCTTGTGATTGGGTTCAACAATTCTCAACATGCGGAGAATCTCAGGCAAAGGCTTGCCAATTTCATTCATGTTATAGTTCATGACAAATTGATTGTACCCTTCTGGTAATGATTACAGGATAAGGTCCGTGGTCAATTCTTGTCCTAATAGAAATCCTAGTCTTTCAAGGTTCTCGACATACCCAATCATCTTGAGTACGTGAGTTCCTACAAGAGTTCCTTCTTGCATCTTGCATGCAAATAGGGCTTTAGACACCTCAAACCGCTCGTGCCTAGCTTGCCCTTGATATAGTTATTTTAGGTGCTCAACCATATCAAGTGCATCCATATTCTCATGTTGCTTCTAAAGCTCAGAGTTCATGGTGGCAAGCATGAGGTATGATACATCGAGTGCATCATCCTGAGGCTTCTTGTAAGCATCCTTTTCGTCGTGGGTGGCGGTAGCGACGGGTGCTTCTAGAAGAGATTGCTCTAGGACGTACAATTTTCGTTCTTGTTTGAGGACGATCCTCAAGTTTCTGTACCAGTCCAGGAAATTAGCTCTGTTGAGCTTGTCCTTCTCAAGGACGGATCGTAGAGAGAGAGTATTTGACGTGTTAGACGACATGGTGATCTTTAACAGTAAAACATGCAAAAATAAGTATCATATCTAGATCATTTAATTAGGCCTTTAATTAAATGATACTCCCACTGAATCGTAGAACTCTGGTAGGGGCTAGTCATGGATGTAGGCAAACTCAATTTGCTAACACTACTAGCTCCAAATCAAATAGCAATCATATTCATGTGGGACAAGATCCATATTATACCTCATCTTGAGTTAGCTTTGGTTAATCGCCCAAGACATGGTATAACTAGGTAAGCAATATTTTACCAATTACATTTTATGCAACTCTTGGAAACAAAGGGTCAAGATCCACATTACACATCATCTTGAGTTAGCTTTGGCTAATCGCCCAAGACTTAGTATAATTGTTCTTTTACCCAATTTTCCCAACCTTTGGGATATACCTCTAAGTTTCTCAATCTAATTGAGGGGACTTAGTTAAGTCTCACCCAAAGTTTGATAGTGGGACACCACAATTGCCCTCTCGCACTTTACTAAGATAAAATGCGTCGCTTTGCTTTGGCAAACCCAACAACAAATGATTGAGGTAGTTTATGAGTACGAAACTTTGGTAGGCATATCGAGTTGACTTAATTAAGATAAATATTTATTTAATCATGCATCACATACACACATTGCATATACCAACATGTAAGCGGTAAAACGTGACATGGTTATGGCCCGTATACTATGATCTTCTCAAGCCAATGAGAAAATCGATGGTCAACCTAGGGATAACATCTTTTCCAAGTGCATCCTTCAGTGGTTATGTGTCATCGGCATCCTTCTTGTGACTTCATTCTTCAATGGACACTCCACTACTCATTTTGTACATTACAATTTAGGAAAACTCAAGTTACATTCGAGTCTAAATCTATTTTACAACTAAGAAAAATAGAGACAAGGCACGATACACAGGACGTATTATGAATTCTATTACAACATACGCGCACACACATATACATCCAATCTCATTGGGGTTAAGGCCATAACCATGCATCATGTCATCAATCATACACAATAGATCTAGGACATTGATTTTATTATCAGTGCAAAAACAAAAATCGCTCATAAGTAGAAACTCATGGCGGGTCAAGGGGCAGTGCCCTTGCGGGGGCGCGGGGGCAGCGCCCCCGAGACAAAATTTCTTTTGTTGACTCCTTGAATGAGTCGCTGCCCTAGATTCATCAAAATGAATCCGAGACCCTTATTGCTCCATTGGTGCATCCTTGCGACAAAAATGCACAATTTGTTCACAACATATTGATACAACTTCATCAACATGAACACCAAAGGTTATAATATTTTGTCAAGAGCAATCAAACTATAGCACGCTATCATATGAATGATGATGCTATAGTCTTTTAGTTTGATCAACACAAACTTTGCATAGAGACAAAATATTCATACACTTATATGCAACTCATAAAAAAAACTTGTCCTACTTCTATATCACATATAAAAGTGCATAAAACATTGTACGATCTTTCGCAAGTGGCTCTGATACCACTGTTGGGATCTCCCGGCGACATAAACAAAAACCCGCAGCGGAAACAAGATCCCTCAAGCGATCCATGCGAAAGAAAACTCGTACAAAGCCGATCTACAGCTACTTATCTTATAGATATACCTTTGATGCATGCCCTTTCATTTATCCCGCTCGTCCAAGGTACGCCAGATCTCTTGCACGTTCAAGCGTCCGTGCCTTTATGCGTATCCACACGAACACAATCTCTCAACTTTGGAGAAGAACTACCTTAGTTGTGCTAGGAACTTGAGATAGTTCACAGAGATACCAAGAACCCCAAAATAAGGTTTCAGCCAAAGAGGGAGAAGAGGAGGAAGAGAGGAAGAGAAAAAGACTAAGTCACTATTCAAATGACAAGAAACTCTTTTTGTACTCACCCATGAATATGAAGAGGTTTTTGTCCCTTTAGCTTCCCTTCATTAAAGTCAATAAAGAGCACATCTTCTCTTGTGGCTCTTCAACTTCTCTCCATTCAATGAAGAGAGACTTTCCTTTTCCTTTATTATTAATTCATTAAACACTTTAATGAATTAATATCTCATCCAAATGTAGTCGAGTCTAATCTAAATAAGTCTAACTCAAATTAGATCTCAATCCTATAATCAAATTGGATTCACTTGAGTCTAACTCAATCGATCCAATTCGGATCAAATCTTAGTCAAACTAAGATCAATCAATCTCCGAAACATCGTGCCCTTAGTGTGTGACCCAATAAGTTCTCGTAACGTTGGCAATGTGTCTAAACCGCTTTAGACACATAAGCAATGAGCGACATCTAGCAATGCATCATTGCTACCCAAGTAATAAGAAAAGTCGAAATCCGATTTAACCTCCGTGACTATGACAATGTATGACCTTGTCCTTCTATCCTCGATATTTAGATTGACCAATGAGGCATAGAATGTGTCATCCTCAATCAATCTTTGTGTTTCTTGATCCCTATGTAGACTCATTCAAACAAATGAGCTCAATATCTCATATTGACTTATTTGATCATGGTCATGCATTTTAGCAGTCCTACTAGATCAAGGGGCCTAAAGATATCACTCCCGTCATATGGGAGGGACAAATCCCATTTATATCACTCACATCCCTCCGTATAATTCATTATATATCCAGTGATCACCTTTATAGTCCACCCTGTTACGAGTGACGTTTGACGATACCAAAGTATATAACTCCTCATGCAGGGAACTGTAGTGACTTCAGGTCTAAGGACTATTTATACTAATAGTCACATGAGAAAGTTTATGACACTCATATGACAATCCATGAAACTTTCTCATGGCGGGTCAATTCAGTACACATTCTCTAATGTATACCTATGTGTCAACTTAATATCACATATCCATGACTTGTGAGCTGAAGTCATCAATTGACCTACATGATAATCTTCATGCATTAATATTGTTCTTGAATATTAACGCTTGACTAGGAATGATTTAGTATAGTGTTCTCTACACTATCTCACTATTGATTCAACCAATCGATATGATGTAGATAAGAACCTACTACCCAAGGATATTATTATACTTAGTTATTTGGCACAAGTATAAAGAAGTATAATAACCAATAATGTCTTTATTAATGATAGAATATGATACAAAAAGTTCCTAGTCAATCATCACATAATTGGCTCTAGGGCTCCTACTAACAGTACATGGGAATGATATGAGGATAAAGATATGGGGTATATGTTGAGTGCCCTTTTGAACAGGTGTGGTTGGTGACGGAAACCAAACCAAGATGTCTAGATCTAGACTGAGAGGGGTGCTAGGTTTTGAGTCCGATCAAGTTCGAGATTGAGATGAATGTTGGCTAATGAGATTGACATGTAGGTAGATGGTGTCGTGATCTGAAGCTAAGTCAAGGAGTTATCGGGGCTGAGACCGAGACAAATAGTATGCCAAAATCTAGGCCTAGGAGAGGTGTCGAGTTCTGAGCCCGAGTCTGAGATTGAGATGGATGTGAGTTAATGAGGCTGATACATAGACAGAGGATATTGTGATCTGAAACTAAGTAAAGGAGATGACAGGGCTGAGGTTGAGACAGGGTGTATGTCACAATTTGAGACTGAAAGAAGTGTCGACAGCTGAGTCCGAGAACCAAATGATATTGATAACTTAGATTAAGACATAATAGTCGACTTATCCTTCATCTATCATGAGTCTCTTGGGATGAGTATGTTGAGCTGGGTTGAACAACCATGAATTTTATCTAGGTTGGGTTGTCCTTCGGATCACATTTTAACTCACCTTGATTTTGACCGCCACACTTTTGGACATGAATAGCAAAGTTATTAATCTTAATTAATAACCTGGACGTGAGAGTAGCTTCTCAAGGTCTTCCAATCGAACCACATCACTATACACATACTTCCTCACCTAAGAAAGAGAATAACTGGTAATCGAAGTAATCAATAATTGATAACTTTATCAATTACTAAGGGCACCTGCAATGGTGCGTTAATCGAGTGTTCTAACGCTTGATTAATGTGACGCACACTTTAAAACCACTACGGCGAGTGTGTTAAAACGTTGCCACAATGAACGCGTTCAGATGTTTAAACGCGTACATCCGCGATAACATGATATCCCCAATCGATTAGAACTGCCCCTAATCGATTAGGGGCATCCTTAATCGATTAGGGGTGCTCCAATCGATTGGGGGCACCTTCAATGTGTCCCCAATCAACTGGGAGCTACGATTGGGGATGTCTTTAATCAATTGTGGCAGCCGTAATGGATTGAAAATCGACAATAGTCACTTAAACAGCTAGTAAACACCCCCAACGATTATAAAACGATCACAAACGACTATGTTAATTAAAAAAAATAAAATTTTCATCTTTAAATACTCATCACCTTACAACTCTCATTTCAATCTTCAAACACCTCCCTTCAAATTACTCTCATTTCAATCTTCAAACACCTCCCTCCAAATCACTCTCATTTCAATCTTCAAACACCTCCCTCCCTCTCTCTAAAAAATTCCTCCCTACTATTTTCTTCCGAAATGGATAAAAATAAGCGTGGTTTTTTAGAAAATACTTCTTTCCAAAATTTCCAAACTCCACCAAATTATCCATATTTCTCATATCCACCAAATTATCCACATAACTCATCCACCAAATAACTCATATGGTTCATATCCACCAAATTATCCATATAATCCATATCCACAAAATTATTCGATGGAAAGTGATCCATTTACTTCGACTTTTGTTCCAGAGACTCAAGTGCCCAACCGCAAATCCCCAATTAATGTTGTTGATTTAGAGAAGGCGGATTTTAGCACTACGGGTAGAAGAAAACGATCAACATGGAGTAAGGCTGAAGATGATGTTTTGGCCAGATCGTTGGTCATTATCAGCGATGATCCAATCATCAGCAATGATCAGAAGATGGATACTTTCTAGAGTCGTGTTGTTAGCTACTACAATGAGAATCTTCCTCAAGGTACACCAACAGAAATGCAAGTATTATACGATTGCACTAACACAATACCATAAAAAAGGTATATCACTTCAACGTAAATTATAATAGTATTTATAGTGCGTATCGTAGCAGTCGCAGTAATGAGGATATATTACGGTTTGTGTATGAACAATATCGTGAGGAAAATAACATCATTACTTTTAATCTCGAGCATGTGTGGAGAATCGTAAAAGTCCGTCCAATGTTTACTCCACAGCCTGTTGATCACCTTGTTGGCACGAAGAAGGAAAGAACCTCGGAGTTAGGAGCAAGCAACACCTCATCTAACCAAGATGCTAGTCTACATGTCGACCTAAATGAAGAAGAAACTCGTCCAATGAGACAAAAGGCAGCAAAAGAAAAATAAAAGGTAAAATAAAATCAAACATTGAAGGTATGACAACAAATTTGGATAATATGTTTGCAAAGTTTACTGAGTGTACAAGCACAAAAATGACTGAAGTTAGAATGAAATAAAAATAACTTGAAGTTGATGAGAAGAAAGCAAAACCTACTGAAATGAAAGTAAAGGTCGTCTTAGCTAAAGTTCAATTAAAAGAATATGCAATCCTTTCGAAGGACACTTCGCAAATGACACAGGAGCAACTTATCATCCATCAATATCTATGTCAAGAGATTAAGAGAAGATGGAATATGTAATTTTCATTTATTATAATTTTTAATTATTATACTTTTAATTAATGTAATTTTCAATCATTGTCATTTTATTTTTATTTTGAATTTATAATAATATTTTATGTTATACTCTTTAATTTCGAAGTTATAATAATATTTTAATTTCAAATAATAATAATATATTTAAAATTATTATTATTATTTATATTAAATAATAATCATTTAAATTGGCAAATAAAATTGAAAATAAAGAATGTGTATGTGAGAGAATAAATATGTGAGAGAGTGTATATGTGAGATAATGTGTATGTGATATGTGGACCCCACAAATAATGAGTGTTAAATATTAAACGAATATGAGAGAATGAAGATGTTAATGTTAATATGTATGTGGCATGTGGATCCCATACTTTTTGATGAGGTGCTAGATGTTATAACACTAAAGTTGTTAAACCATTACGGATGCCCTAATTAATGAGTTCATTGAAAAAAATATATTAATCAGGTTGGGAAATATCGAATCTGGGATTCGGTTCATGCATAAAAATTTTCTATCGACCATCAAAATAAATCAAAAAGCGTTCACGATAGACAATCTAGAAGTCCAATATTTTGTAGTTACACGTCACATTTGGAAGAAAAATTTATATAAAATTCATCGTAGCTAAAGATTAAATCGTAGATACTTAATCATCTTTCTACTTCTCTTGTACCAAAGATCTGAAATAATTTGTTAAAAAAAATTAACGAGATAGTATAAAATCGAATCTCGAACAATGAATCCAATCACCGTCCACCAGTACGATACATGCTGAGAGTCAATGCTTAATAATTTGGCAAGCTGAAGAGCATGAGAAAAGCCAACGTAACAATTGGACTCCTCTGATGACAGTCCTGCACATTAAGGCGCCCTGTTGTCATAAGAAAACAAATATTGGACTAGTAGATGAATCTGGGATGATCGTTTTGGTCTCATAAAAATTTTCTATCAGTTACCAGAGTAAATCGGGAAGTACTCGTGGTGAGCGGTTTAGAAGTCTACCTTGTTGTACTAAGGGGCAAAGATGGGTACACCTCATGATGGATACGGATAAGACAAAAATAATTGACTTGGGAGATTGAATTATATATATATTGATGGAGTTGAGCACCCCGTGGCCGACACGTGGACTGAAGAAGCTATGAGGCAAGATCTACCGAGTCTGAACGACTCTCTTTTCGTAACTCCCGAGGCACCTTTGGAAAGGTAGATTCCCGAGACCACCTCGGGTAGGCATACTCATGAGATCGCTCCAAGAGGACACACGCCCGAGATCACCTCGGTAAAGTGAACGCCCAGGACCCCCCGAGCCAAAAGACCTCGAGATTACCTCAGGGTAGCGGAGCTCAAGGAGCACTCGACTTCAAGTGACTGCCCCTTTTCTTCAAATCTGTAGATAATCATCACCAATTATCGCGGGATAATAATGACCCATAATACGCGACCATTAAAGCCCTAATTAGCGCAACGACTCAGATTTAATGGTTGTGAGGACCGTTACAAAGATTATCCAATAACCGACAGTTAAGGGGGCATGGAGAAGAACGTGGAACACGTGTAACTGCCACCTCAAGTATAAAAGGTACTTCAACCCCCAGGTAAGGGGGTTACGCACATTCGAACTCATACTGTTTTTCTTACTTTCTTCCATCTATGAGATTCAGGCACTGACTTGAGCATCAGAGTGGGCTCAGCCGACAACCTTCGGCGTGTTCCCTTAACGCTTGTGTTAATCTCACAGGGTGGAAGCTCTTCCTCTCTCGTCATCATCCTTGTGGGTTGTAACCTGGTGACTGACCGTTGACGTCGATTCCTTCCGGAACAAGTTTGGCGCCGTCTGTGGGAATACTATCAAAGCACCAGAAGGAGCATCGATGGCAGAGCCGGCGGGACAATCCATCGTCTTGACGAAAGACGAATTACACCGCTTGGTGGCCAATGCTATCAAAGGGGCGCTCGAACATCACCAAATCAAGCAGGCCGGCTCACGGCGAGTCGCTTCTGTGCAAGAGGAGATCTCCAGAATCTCCACTTCACACCCCCAACCACGGAGATCTATCTCACCATCAGGGAGACATGCTGAAGCAGTCCTGGTCCACTGGCGAGATTCTCTAGGAGATGTGGAGAAGGCTAGCTCAGTAGCCTCCAGCACACTGAGACAAGAGGACGGACCAGGGAGGAGGGAAGAACCTAAGACCTCCTCAAAGGCGCCCTCCACCCCTTTCTCCTTGGAGATTGTAGAAGATCCCATGCCGAAGTAGTTTCGCGGGCCTAGGATTGCCGACTACGATGGGAAGACAGATCCTGAAGATCATGTCTGCAAGTTCGAGAACGCAACACTCCTGCACCAGTACACCGATGGTGTAAAGTGTCGGGTGTTCTTGAACACCCTATTAGAAGCAACTCAGCGATGGGTTCCAGAGGCTGCCCCAGGGTTCTATCAACTCCTTCACGGAGTTTAGAACTGCCTTCCTCCATCATTTCGCCAGCAGCCGTCGCTATCCGATGACGACGCTCAATTTATTTGCTCTAAAGCAGAAACCAAAAGAACCACTCAAGGATTACATCCAGCAGTTCAACCGAGTGGCGCAGGATATGCCTACTGCGATGTCGGAGATCCTTGTCAGCGCCTGCACCCAAGGGCTCTCGGAAGGGGATTTCTTTCGATCTTTGGTGAAGAAGCCACCCACCAGCTTCGATGATCTACTAGGGCGTTCTGTCAAGCATGTCAACGTGGAAGAAGTGCAACACGCCCGCCGCAAGGAACCAGCCGGGGTCCCTGCCCAACCCGTTGTACGGTCGGAAAGGAGGGAACCTCCGGCTCCAGCACGAGGAAAAGACCTTCACCTGGGGAAAGACCAGTGGGCTGGTAGGCGGAAGCTAGTGGAGACAGTTGACACCGAGCAACCAGAGCCGCTGACGAAGTACTGCGAATTCCACGGTAGTACAACGCACTCCACCGAGGAGTGTCATGCTTTGAAGAGAAAAGTGAATGAAGAAGTAGACACCAAACACCGGAGGAAGTGGAAGAAGACGGGGTATCGCCGGAGGTCCACTCGGCGAAGCTTGTCTCCCCGACAATGGCTGTCGGTAGAGAATGAGACCAGACATCGGTCTCGGTCATGTTCGAGAGGGAGGAGTCGGGCGGCCGCACCACATAGGTCTCCCTCATTGGAAAGAGACCCCAAGGAGGGCAAGACCCCTGCACGTGGCCTGCATTTTGGACACGTGGGGGTGATCTCAGGGGGATCCACCGGACGAGAAAGACTCACACCCGGCGGCTGGAGAACTATGCCATCGGGACGAGTCGGAACCAGCATCTTGGCCCTATGATCTCCTTCGGCCCAGAGGACTAGGAAGACGTAGAAGCTCCCCACGAGGGCGCTCTGGTAATTCTTGCATGCATTACAAATTATGAGGTCAAGCGTATCTTCGTGGATACAGACAGTTTCGTTAACATCCTATACAAGGCCGCGCTAGACCTGATGCAGATTGACGAAGATGAACAACACCCAGTGTCGACTCCACTCTTCGGCTTCACCGGATACCGAGTACAGCCGATAGGGCAAATTACCCTATCGCTGTCATTGGGCAGTGACACACTGGAGAGGACTAGGAGGACTCCCTTCCTGGTCGTGGATGCTCCCTCATCCTGCAATGTCATCTTAGGACGCCCGACGCTCAGTACATTCCATGCGGTGGTCTTGGTCTACCACCAGAAGATCAAATTCCCGGTAGGCGACCAAGTGGCAGAAGTCAAGGGAGACCAGTTGGTGTCTCAGAGATACTATAGCGAGGAAGTCCGATCGGAATCCTGTAAGAACCCAAAGTTAAACGAATCCTTGCCGATCAATCTCACCAATCCCTTAGAGGGGGACAGGGACAAAACGTTGAAGAGGTCATAGCATGCCAACTAGCTCTAACTCTGCCACACCCGGTAAAATTTTTGAGACATCCTATGTACTTGTCTATATATTCTTGGAGCCTTGCAGTGACAGTCATGAAATAAAGGAGACGACTGATAACCGTTTTTGTCGTGTTACGGTTTCAAATACAATTAAGATATCGAATTCCTCTAAACTAATGTAGCATAGAGTAACTCGAGTCGTCTCCCAACGAATGTAGTTGGTGCAAGATAAACTCAGGATCGTATCTTATTGCTTTTGGGTTTTGAATATGAAATTGGGTTTCGGATTTGAACTTCAAGACTACGAAATGAATAACAGAGCAAATATGAAATCTAATTCTAATTAAGAAAATACAAGACAGGTAATGAAATCTAAATTAACCTAACTACAATTGCAGAAAAGAAAAGGCAATGTGAAAGAAACATTTAAGAAATAAGCATCAATGAAACCTAGGCATGGAGTAAAACCTATAGCATGAAGGAAATCTAATCTAACCTAACTCAATTACATTTAAATGAAGACATGAAACTTCAAGCAATGGAAAGAGCAACACAGAACAAAACTTAAACAACTAAGAACATTTCAATTGAAAAAAATTGTTCTAACAGGAATTTGACCAAACACCTCATATGCATGATTAAAATTGATTCAAGCAAGTGCAATTTGAATAGGAGAAGATCCATCTAATACAAACATTTAACTATCAATCACCAACTCTCATCAATTAACTCAAAACAACTCAAATATCAACACAATCAACACGCGAATACAAACACTTAATAACCAATTGATGTGGTGTAGAATTTGCTGAAGGAGCTGCTGGGAAAGGTGGCTACCGAAAGCTGAATGCTGAGGAGCTGCTGTGAAGGTAAAATGATGCTACCGAAGCTGGAAACTGAAGTGCATGGGATTGAAGCTGTGAAGGAAGCTACTGCCGAAGTAAAGAGCTGCTGATGAAAAATTGTGCTGGAAGTTGAAACTATTGATCTGACGAGCTGTGAAGATGAATGCTGCGAAGAAACAACTGCTGGAAATTGAAACGCGCAATTTGAAACACACAAATTCAAATTTGATACGAAGATGTAAAAAAAAACTGGAATTGAACTAAAGGCTGGAATTGAAAACTGCAGAAATTGATGAAGAAGAGCAAAGTCGTCGGCGGTGAGGCAGATGGTGAGATGTTAGCTACGGAAGAAAATCTGATGGCTAACGGCGGTGGATGGCTGGCGTCTCTCCGAACCCCGAAAGAGAACCTTTACTCTCTTCTCTCCGAACCCCGAAAGAGAAGAGGTGGATGTGGATACCGGCGTTGAAGGTGGATGTGGCTGGCTGCTCTCCGAACCCCGAAAGAGAAGCCTTTACTCTCTTCTCTCCGAACCCTGAAAGAGAAGAGGTGGATGTGGATACCGGCCGGCGACGATGAAGGTGGATGTGGCTGGCTGCTCTCCGAACCCCGAAAGAGAAGCCTTTACTCTCTTCTCTCCGAACCCCGAAAGAGAAGAGGTGGACGTGGATCGCTGGCGGTGAAGGTGGAGATGAGTTGAGACAGGAACCCCCTCGTCTCAACCGCCTCTCCCCGATCGCTCTCGCCTGTGGTGGAGAAGATGAAGTTCCGAGAGGATAACCTAGGTTTGCGTCGGCGTGCCCTTTTGATGTCTCGGATGTGCGTGGGTTCGGTTAGCCAAGCCACTCACAGATCAGCTTGGGTTCAGTCCTATTGAGTTCAATCAGACTCGGCATTTGGATTCGATCAGCCTCAACACTTGGGTTCAGTTAGCCTTGTGTTCGGTCAAACCTTGGGTTCAATCAGCCAAGCTAGAGTCGTTGGGTTCAGTTAGCCTTGGTTCAGCCAGCCCCAACCGCAGTTAACCCATCTCAGCCCAGAACTCACAGCTCATTAGTAACGGACGGCTGAGATCGATTCGGCTTCATCCAACAGTCGGATCTCTTTCGATCTGAACCAAACTTCACAAATCCCAATCAATGGTCCTGATCTACCTGTCCCCAGCTCGGATTAACCAGATCAGTGGCGGATGGTCCAGATCTTCCCTTTTCTTGAATGGATGGTCTAGAACATCTTGAGCTCGATCCAACGGTCAGATCACTTCTGATTTGGCTGAAATTTTCAGATCTTGATCTCTGGTCATGATTGATTCTATCTTGAACTCGGATCGACCAGAAGTTGACTGATGGCTCAGATCTAGCCGTTCTCTGGAATGGACGGCTCTTATTAATCCGATTCTTGATCCTTTTAATCTGGATCCAATCCTGACTCAAGTCTGACCCAATTTGATCTAGGTCCATGATCAATTGAAGCCTACAAAAATGATATTCAAATTTAGTGCCAAAAATATCCCAAATATACAAAGATTAGAATTAAAAGTCAAAATGAAGGGAATACATGAAACCTAATAAAATTGCAAACTTAAGCATATAAAATGTGGATCAAACATGGATTTTAGAGCCGAAAATAATCAACAAAATGATGGTTATCAATGACTCATCGCAAAAGTGTCAATACATCTGTCTAAAACCCTACCACCTCGTAGTGCTGCGAATGCCGGGGTGAGTAGGCTTGGTCTAGGTGCTGCGGATGCTCGACCAAGAAATAAAACCCTACCACCTCGCGGTGATGCGGATGCCCGGGATGAGTAGGCTTGGTCTGGGTGCTGCGAATGCCCGACCAAGAAATAAAAACCCTACCACCTCGTGGTGTTACGGATGCCCGGGGTGAGTAGGCTTGGTCTAGGTGCTGCAGATGCCCGACCAAGAAATAAAAACCCTCCCATCTCGCGGTGCTGCGGATGCCCAGGGTGAGTAGGCTTGGTCTGGGTGATGCGGATGCCCGACTAAGAAATAAAAACCCTACCACCTCGCGGTCCTGCAGATGTCTGGGGTGAGTAGGCTTGGTCTGGGTGCTGCGGATGCTTGACCAAGAAATGAAAACCCTATCACCTCACAGTGCTGCAGATGCCCGGGGTGAGTAGGGTTGGTTTGGGTGCTGCGGATACCCGACTAAGAAATAAAAACTCTATCACCTCGCGGTGCTACGGATGCCCGGGGTGAGTAGGCTTGGTCTAGGTATTGCGGATGCTTGACCAAGAAATAAAAACCCTATCACCTCGCGGTGCTGCAGATGCTCGGGGTGAGTAGGTTTGGTCTGAGTGCTGCGAATGCCCGACCAAGAAATAAAAACCCTACCACCTCGCGGTGCTACGGATGCCCGACCAAGAAATAAAAACTCTACCACCTCGCGGTGCTGCGGATGTCCGGGGCGAGTAGGCTTGGTCTGGGTGCTGCGGATGCCCGACCAAGAAATAAAAACCCTACCACCTCGCGGTGTTGTGAATGCCCGGGGTGAGTAGGCTTGGTCTGGGTGCTGCGGATGCTCGACCCAGAAATAAAACCCTATCACCACGCGGTGCTGCGGATGCCCGGGGTGAGTAGGCTTGGTCTAGGTGCTGCGGATGCCCGACCAAGAAATAAAAACCCTACCACCTCACGGTGCTGCGGATGCCCGGGGTGAGTAGGCTTGGTCTGGGTGCTGCGAATGCTCGACCAAGAAATAAAAACCCTACCACCTCGCGGTGCTGCAGATGCCCGGGGTAACTAGGCTTAGTCTGGGTGTTGCGGATGCCCGACCTGGAAATAAAAACCCTCCCACCTCGCGGTGCTGCGGATGCCCAGGGTGAGTAGGCTTGGTCTCGGTGCTGCGGATGCCCGACTATGAAATAAAAACCCTACCACCTCGCGGTCCTGCAGATGCTTGGGGTGAGTAGGCTTGGTCTGAGTGCTGCGGATGTCCAACCAAGAAATGAAAACCCTATCACCTCGCAGTGCTACGGATGCCCGGGCTGAGTAGGCTTGGTCTGGGTGCTGCGGATGCCCGACCAAGAAATAAAAACCCTATCATCTCGCGGTGATGCGGATGCCCGGGGTGAGTAGGCTTGGTCTGGGTGCTGCGGATGCCCGACCAAGAAATAAAAACCCTATCACCTCGCGGTGCTGCGGATGCCCGGGGTGAGTAGACTTGGTCTGGGTGCTGCGGATGCTTGACCAAGAAATAAAAACCCTATCACCTCGCAGTGCTACGGATTCTCAGGGTGAGTAAGTTTGGTCTGGGTGCTGCGGATGCCCGACCAAGAAATAAAAACCCTACCACCTCGCGGTGCTGCAGATGCCCAGGGTGAGTAGGCTTGGTCTGGGTGCTGCGGATGCCCGACCAAGAAATAAAAACCCTACCACCTCGCGGTGTTGCGGATGCCCGGGGTGAGTAGGCTTGGTCTGGGTGCTGCGGATGCCCGACCAAGAAATAAAAACTCTATCACCTCACGGTGCATCGGATGCCCGGGGTGAGTAGGCTTGGTCTGGGTGTTGCGGATGCCCGACCAAGAAATAAAAACCCTACCACCTCACAGTGCTGTGGATGCCCGGGGTGAGTAGGCTTGGTCTAGATGCTGCGGATGCCCGACCAAGAAATAAAAACTCTACCACCTCGTAGTGCTGCGGATGCCCGAGGTGAGTAGGCTTGGTCTGGGTACTGCAGATGCCCTACCAAGAAATAAAAACCCTATCACCTTGCGGTGCTGCGGATGCCCGAGGTATGTATGCTTGGTTTGGGTACTGCGGATGCCCGACCAAGAAATAGAACCCTACCACCTCGCGGTGCTGCGGATGCCCGAGGTGAGTAGGCTTGATCTGGGTGCTGTGGATGCCCAACTAAGAAACGAAACCCTACTACCTTGCGGTGCTGCCCGAGATGAGTAGGCATGGTTCGAGGCCGGCAGACGCCCAGCCAGGAGCTGTGTAACCCCCCACAACCCCTGACCATGTACTGTACTGGAGGAGGCTTGGGGGGATGTAGGAGAAGAAAATTAACACATAGCTGACTAGATATGAAACAACATCATCAACATGGGAGGCAAACATGATATTTAATCATTACTCAAAGCATTTATATATGAGAGGTGACAACTTTCCCTTTATTTCTGAGGGGAGCACATTGACAATGACATCTCCAGGAAGTACAAATGATATGTATACATAGGGGATATAATCAGTGGACCCGCAAAGGAGACATTCCTTTGCCCGGGCTCTTCTCTGTTGCCTCATCATCTCCGTCTGGCCGCTGAGCCCGGAGCGTCTCCTTGTGATGGGTGAATTGAGAGTCATCTTCATTGTGGTTGTGACCTCTGAATCTTTGGTCGTGGTTGAGACCTCTTGGTCCTCCGCTAAAGGTAAAGTAAGGCCAACCCGGAAGGCAAAGGACGTTGTTTAAGGCCAAAACTGTCCTCATGATAACTCATAGACAAAAAGGAAACACTCTGGCCACACAAGGTAAAGGGGCGAACAAGTTCCATTCAAGGTCTTGATTATGCCTTACATTCAACCTACATTCAGAAATAAAGACGAAAAGTAAAATATAAAGGGAGGAAAGGAAGGAGGCGACTACAACTCCTCCTCCTTGGGTGGCAACCTATCCCATGCCTGACTGGTACCGGGGAAGCTGGGGTGGACGCCCGGTCGTAGCACTCCCGTTCGTTGGATCTACGGGGACGCTATGGTGAAACCTTGCTTCAACAGTTTTGGAGCAGGGTCGATCGATGGATTCCCAACACTCGGGGGATTGATCGGCAGGAGGGCAACCAAAAGGAGACACTTTCTGATATAAAGATTGAGAGTCCGGAGGAGTTTGCTATGCTCTCGGGTGACAGAGATGATATCATCTCTGCTATGCTCTCCGACGAAATATGTGATGTCTCTGTTGGGCTCTCAGGTGAGATGTGGGGTATCATCTATGTTGTGCTCTCCGGTGAAATATGCGATGTCATCTCTGTTGTGCTCTCCGGTGAAATATGAGACATCATCTCTGATATGCTCTCCGGTGAGACGGATGACCCTTGTTATAAGGGGGAACGAGGGAGGATGTACCGGAATATTGTACGCTGCACAGGTGGTTTTGAGAGCGCTTGGCTTAACCTATGCGGAAGTAGCCTCGCGCCCCTCTGGGCAGCGAACCCCTTCCCTCTCCGATTTCTCCACCAGGCTACGACCTCTTTCCCCTGCCTTGTTCAAGGGTTCTAACAAGAGGAGGAGGGAAGGATGGAGGGGGAAGAGCAGCTTAGCCTTCCACCTTTATAGTGATCGCTGTCCTCGTGCATTCAATGGAGGCATGGCACGTGGGCAATAATGGGCGCCCATCTCGAAGCGTTGTCTCTTTTTTGTCGCCGTTGATTGACATGTTTATGTGATGCCTCGGAATTCGCGAGCCTTTATGGATCAATTCAAGGGACCGCCTTGGGCCTGGAGATGATTGTTCTGATTCTGATTCCGCTGGCTCAGTAAACACTCAACAAAGATGGGGGTCAATGCGGGTCCCACAGAGGAATAACTTCAAGTCAGGCAGTCATGGGAAGACCTACCCCCAAGGCCGAACCCAAAACCCCCGAGGTTATCTTGGCCCGATGGACACTTGGTATCATGAGGGGCTCCGGGTTCCTGAAACTAACCTAAGAGGCCGCTAGGGACGTACATCGGCTCCCTGGCTCCTTTGTCCCCTTGGCCGGGAAGGAACTCTTATTTTTCAGGGTGCTAGTCTGCTATCTGGTTCCTTCAGTCGAGGAAAAACACCGGCTCTTCAATTTCCTTGGTCCTCACGTCTAGGACAAATGATACAAGGAGTCAAACAAAAAAGATACTCAAGACAGTAAGTTGAAAAATATTTTCATTGCAATCAAAGTGAGTACATTGGGAGAAGATAGTAAGCATGAACAGAAAGAAGGGCGAGGCCCCGAGGGGAAAATAGTTCTACAACTCCTTGTCTTCTGGTGGCAGCTCCTTCTAGACTCGGCCAATGCTCATAAAGCTCAAGTCGGCGTCCGGCGGTAAGAGTTGGTCCTTCCTCAGTTGATTGATGGTACCGTGGAAGCCCTGCTTTAAACGCTTCATTACTTGGTCGGCCAGGATATCGCCAAACTCGTCCGACTCCAAGAACCTAGCCTTGAATTTCACCTCAGCCTCCTTGAGACGGGAGTCCTCGGTAGCCCGGAGATCGCACATTTCGGCCTTGGCTGCCTCCTGGGCAATCTTTAGCAGAGCCACCTCAGAAAACATTTTGTCTTGGTCTTCCAGGGTCTCTTTGAGTCTTTCTGAAGTATCCAGAGCTTCTAATTGTGCCTAGGCCCGCGTCCTCCTCAAGGTCAGTCAAGCGATCAGCAGCTGCCATGAGGTCGTATTCCTTCTGAGCTAGCTGGTGCGCTTGGTCCTTGATGCGCTCATTCAGCCTCCCTGCTGAAGTTTCCAAGAGTCGGACATCCCCGACTGCTTTTTCTCCCTTGCTTGAAGCTGGTCCCGCTCCTGGGTCACCCGGAGCAGGTCGTCGGTGAGGGCCACAACCCTCTCGGACATCAAATGTTCCCATCGCCGGGAACTCTGTAGGGATGACTCCGTTGCCAGCAGGGTGTTCAATTGATGTTCCACCTTTACTTGGAGAGCTCTACTGACCCCCGCTTGCACGAGTCCCGCCCTATGTTCATGGTCGACTGCGGCCTCTGCACTCAGTGCTCGGCGGGTCAAGGCCTCAATCTCCGGCCAAGCGTACAAATGGCGGCCGGTCATCAGGTAGTCTTGTGCCACCTATTATAGTACAAAAGAGTTATAAAACATGAGAGGAAGTAACCTATGAAACAGGGAACACTTACCTTCAAAAGCGACTCACGGAGGGTAGTGAGAGGCCCGACAGAGACTCACACGGCTTCCCCTCCTGAGAATCCTTGACTTCTCAGGGTGTAAACACGGCTCACGAAGGGTAAGGATTCTCTACGCGGGGGGAGTGGCTGGACAGTAGGTGCTCCAGGGGGCACTGTAGAGGGGTCAGAGTCGTCCTCCTCTGAGCTAGAGGCCCCCTCGGAAGAAATGCCCTCGGCAACGACCTCCTTAAAATGTACCAAGGGGAAGGATTGTGTGGCAGCCTCCAAGGTCGCGTCAAGCCTTTTGCGTAAGCGGTCGAGCTGAATCCGAGGCTAGGCAGGCATTGCTTGTTTGCCTTTTGTGGCCTCGGAGGAGTCGACCGGGGTGGAGCTGGGGTGACCGCCTGTATCGGTAGGGGCAGCCTGCCGGGAAGGCAGAGATGGGTGGACGGTGTTCTCACCATCAGAGATGGAAGGTCTTCCTCGGGAATGGAAGGGAGTGTGCTGGGGCCGGTATGATGCAACCTCTTCCGTCTCAGAGCCAGGTCTTCCGGAATTTTCCTCTTCTGTCGCCCAGAGAATTTGAGTATTTGTGAGCCAGCGGGAGGCGACAACTTCCGTAGCCTCCCCCGTATAGTCAGAAGCAAAAGGAGGATCATTCTCCGAAGGGACGCAAGTCTCCGTGTCAACAGACAACCCCGGAGTCCGTGGGTCGGTAGGTGTCCGAGGCACGACAGGAGCCTCTGTTCACTCCGGCACTGCATACTCCCCGGATGATTCGACAGTCTCCTCTGATGCCTCGGCCGAAGTAGAGGGTGAAGCGAGAGGAGCAGGGGGAGGATCCAGGGCCCCCTTGTTGGCTTCATCCAACTTGATGAGTCGGTTCATCGCCTTCGAGAGCATGATTTCCTCTGCAATAGACAGGCAATAGAACATCAGTTAGAATTAACAGGCATTGATGGAAAAGATAAACTTACCAAGGTTGGGGCTGATGCGGGCCACATTAGGGCTGAGGCCCGCTCGGTACATGAGCTCCTCGCTCTATACCAGGCCCGAGCCACTGAACTTCATGCCTGAGAGGATGCTCCTAGCTCGCTGATAGGTAGGACTCTGTAGAACATTCCCTAGTATAGGGGGAGCCGGCAGATCCTCCGTCCAGTGATGGGAACTGAAGGGGCGGTGGGATAGTCAAATGAAGAAAAACTTCTCCTTCCACCCTTTATGAGAAGAAGGGAACCCCCTAAGAACCTATGGCTGGGGCGCGCTGTAAAGCTAAACGCCCCTCGCGAGCCAATCGGTATGAAGAAGGAATGGAAGGTGAGGCGTCAGGGGGATATCGAAGAGTTTAAAGATGATATACGCCTCGCCCATCTGAGCAAAGGCGTTGGGAGACATCTGGTGGAGAGGGATATCAAAATAGGAGACTACATTCATAAAGAAATGGCGATAGGGAAACAGAGTCCTGACTCTACCTGCCCTAGGAAGAAGGTGAAAAAACCTAGAAGATGTTCTACCGGCGACTGGTCCACTCCAGGGATCACCAACGGCATCTCGACCGGAATGCCATATGCCTCGATGGTGGCCTGCAGAGCTTCCGGCCTCACTCTAGAAGAGACAGACTCGTACCACTCCGCTTGGTAGCCCCCCTCTGGAACCTCTCTCCTACCATGGCGCTTCTTGCTATATTTACCTATGACTCCTAAGGAAGAAGACGAGAAGGAAGCAAAAGATTTACGCGCAAGAAGGAGTCCTTGGGGAAGAAGATAAAGACGATGGCTGCTGAGTGATGGAACAGGAAGGTGGTTGAGCATCTTCGCCCCCCCCCCCCCCTCCCTTTTTTATAGGGAGGAGGCTGCCTGCGGGTGTGCGATGAGAGCAAAACACGTGGACGACGGGAGACAACTACATCGAGGCGCCACCACTAAGCAGTCGTTGGACGTGAGCCTGCCACGCATGTCAGCTTGAGCTACGCATGTCAGCAAGAGATTGTGAGAGGAGCAATTGAGGCATGTGACAGAGGCGAATTCGCGAAGGGGTTTTGTCGCCTTTAAAAGGCTCCATGCGCTTTTATGGGTGATGGACGACTATCATTGATGTACTTGGAAAATCGCAAACGCCTTTTTGGGAAGGCCAATTCAAAAGGAAATTGTCTTGGACCCCGGGACGAATGTTTCGATTTCTCGGACCCAACGTGCCACCAATGGAGTAGTAATGGGGGTCGGGACCCACCATAGCATAGCTTTTTCGCTACACCACAAGTTTAATCAGTCAGCCACACTTCCTTCGATTAGACTTGAAGGGAGGGACTTGTGATGGGGTTGAGCACCCCATGACCGACACGTGGACTGAAGAAGCTATGAGGCAAGATCTACCGAGTCTGAATGACCCCCGAGGCCCCCTTGGGAAGGTAGATTCCCGAGACCATCTCGGGTAGACATACTCCTAAGATTGCTCCAAGAGGACACATGTCCGAGATCACCTTGGGAGATTAAGTCCCGAGATCACCTCGGGAAAGCGAACGCCCGGGACGCCCCGGGCCAAAAGACCCCGAGATCACCTCGGGGTAGCGGACCACAAGGAGCACTCGACCTCAAGTGACTGTCTCTTTCTTCGAATCTATGGATAATCATCGCCAATTATCACGATATAATCATGACCCATAATACGCGGCCATTAAAGCCCTAAGTAGCGTAATGACTCAGATTTAATAGCTGCGAATACCGTTACAAAGATTATCCAATAACCGACAATTAAGGGGACGTGGAGAAGAACGTGGGGCATGTGTAACTGTCACCTCATGTATAAAAGGTATTCCAACCTCTCAGGTAAGGGGGTTACGCACATTTGAACTCATACTGTTTTCCATACTTTTTTCCATCTAAGAGATTCAGACACTGACTTCAACGTCGGAGTGGGCTCCGTCGGACAATCTCCGGTGTGTTCTCTTAACGCTCGTGTTAATCTTGCATGGTGGAAGCTCTTCCTCTCTCGTTATCATCCTCGTGAGCTGAACCCTGGTGATTGACCGTTGACGTCGATTCCTTCCGAAATATATATATATATATATATATATATATATATATATATGAGCAATGATAGGAAAAGTGAAAATGGAAGAGTGAAAAGTATATTGAATGATGTGGCATGACGTGACACTTTACATGCACACGTCGAATATCGCTTGGATACCATCGGCGGCCGAAGGCCGCCGCCTCGAATCAACTATACCCTGGGGGCACGGTGAACCCGTCGGAGATCGCTGCATGCAAGATGTCAAGTCATTCACTATACTTTTCACTCTTATATTTTTACTCTACCTATGATTTTTCTATATATATATATATAGTGTATGATTAAATAAATATGTTTAATAATTAAAATTTTTTTAATTTGACTCATTTTAGTAGTCGTTTGATTTTTTTTAAAATTCTATGTCGTTCATTAAAGGATTTTTTTTTATATAATTTTGCTTAAATAAAACGGTAATATTTCTTTTTTCAAAACGATGTTATTTTACTAAAACCAAACAAAAGAAAGGTCAAGTCCTTCGAGGTGTGGCAATCCTTACTGTGGAAAGTAATTTTTAATAATAAATAAAATATAAAATAAATAAATATATATGTTTCCAAGATTAATAATTTATAAATTTGAGTAATCGCTTTTATATATATATATATAAACCATGATACGATATTATTTTTATAAGAATATTATAATTTAATTTTATGTGACATGATGAGTTATTTCAATATTAATATATCATTTAATAGATAAAATTTTCAATAATTTATCAAGATATAGATGAAAGTACTTTAGGATATATTCGTGAAACAGTTAATTATTTTAAAATTATAAGACTGTCGATAAAATTTATATCAAATCGTCTAGGATATTGAGTACTAATATCTCTAAATTTGAGATAAATTCAATATTTTCTCTGAGTATTTAACATTGAAAATATTAGTATAAATTAAGAAAAAGAGAAAAGAAAAAGATTTAGAAAAAGATTAATAACGGGAAAATTAAAGGATTTGAGAAGAGATTTTTGAAAAAGGGATAAACAACGAAGAGAGAGGAGAGAAAAAAATCATTCAAAAAGGTGGAACCGCCACCTCAGCGGCCCCCTGATCCCTGCTTCACAGGTTTTCAGAGGGAGGTAAATCACGGTTTTCACTTACTCGGATATAGAGAGAGAAAAACGCAATATGAAAAATCAGAAAAAACAGAAAAGAGAAAATGATTTAGCCAAATTAGGAAATAAGAGAGAGGACAACTTAACTCGGTGAGAAAAAGGGAGAGTCAATAGCCACTGGCCTTCTCTTTTGAGCAACAACAGTTATCGAACGGGATCCTATGTCTCAGAGTATTCCTGTCTCACCTATCCCACACTCACATGCGATGATCGGCGAGTAGTTCAATCGACGATCGGACACCATCAATAATTTTTTATTGTCGTCCCGAATCAAATGATATCTTGGGATAACGGTGAATCGGTCGAAATCGTCACATTACAATCTCATCGGATTTGATAGTAAATATGACGAGATCGCAATTGCGGCAGTCTCCGACGGGTTCATCGTACCCCCAGGATATAGTTTTGTTCGGGACGACAGTTGAAGGTCGCCGATGGTGTCCGATCGACGATCGGACGACTCACCGGCCATTGCCGGCGATTGGGATAGAGGGACAGGGATCCTCTTTGGGACATAGGATCCCGTCTCAACAGTTATAGCATGGTTGGTGGAGGAGAATGTCTATTTGGAATGGTCGACATCACACGAAGAAGAAAAAAAGTCTGATTTATTAGACATATTTTGTCAATTTTAAAACTAAGTTGAACGATATTTTAATCGTAAAATACTCTCTTTTCGTTCTGATTAGGAATGTGAATATCAGGTTCTCCATCGTCATCTTTCCTCTTGTAGAATTGGTCATCAAGTTTTTTGTCCTCACACTCCAGATAAAATGACTTTGTTGAGAGAATATATAGATTTATAGTTGAAACTGTCTTAGCTTTTCTCCATCATACATCAGTTCCACGTAAATTTTTGGATGAAGCTATTTACACTACAGTATATCTCACAAATCGACTTCATACCATATTACTCATTATAAGTGTCGTTTGAAAAAAACTTTATAATTAGGCTCTTACTATACTTTTTTTCGAATTTTTAATTGTGTATATCATCTGTGGTTACACCACTACTCTAAACATAAACTTGAATCTCATTCAGTACAATATGTTTTTCTTGGTTATAGTAATTTGCATCATGAGTATCGTTATTTGTATATACAAATAGGACGAATATATATTTCACGACATGTTACTTTTGATGAGTCTTTATTTTTCTTTTCAGCAGCTTCTTCAATCTCACCTCTAGATACATGTGGCACATTCTTTTTTTTTTTGATTTACAAGGGGCATCCAGGCTTGCAACCGACTAATCCGCTTGACTGACCGGCCCTGCCCCACAGCCTTCAACGAGAGTCCCCATCGGTCAACGAGGGTAAATCGCGGGACGAAGACACGTGGCGACTTCACCACTGATGATATCGGTACCCGATGACCCGACCACGCAGCAGTCTATGGCGATTTCTTCCGTTAGCATACTGCGCTCTACCAGGGAGGAATCGAACCCGGGAAGTGAGGGATCACCCAAGTGAGTCATTACCAATCACGCCATGCCTGTAGGGCATGTGGCACATTCTTGATACTGCTTAACATTGTCAAAAATGATGCATCCTAGGTTCTGCTCCGGAGCTCTTTGATAACTCCTTCATTCCATTGGAATATCTCAAATTGTTGCTCCAATATCAGAAGCCTCATCAGATAAGATAATATGTTTTCTAGCTCTGACCCTTAGATTCTGTCATCAAAATCACCATGTCAGCTTACTTCCTCATCGTCATCAACAAGTGATTCAGATAATAATGCTCCTCGTCACGTGCTTCCCTTAAGTGACATCTATGCACGTTGTCCACGAATGATAACTCGATATCTTCTTCCACAAACTCTAGTGGTCTCTTCAAATTTGTCGAACCAACTTGTTTTTCACAAGCAAACAAGAATCTGAATTGGCATAGTGTAATGACTATAGAATTTGATGCACTTCTTTCAATAGAATATGGAGTCTAGTTTTACGCACTGCATCTATGAATGTTGTAAGCTCTAAATGAGTATTTCGTCTTAAGCATCGAGCTGATGGTTCTCTTGAACGATATAAAGCTTAACTATAGTCAAAGGATTTAATCAACAACTAAGTATTGACTTTAATGAGACTTTAGCCTAGTCATCAAAATTACATCCATTCGACTATTGTTGTCAATAGTTGTTAATTCTAATTGGCCTATACAAAAATTAAATGCTTCTAATGACTTCCTTCATGATCATCTTGAAGAAACAATATTTATAGAGCAACCACCTCGATTTATTCACCCACAATTTCCAACTTATATTTGTCAGCTCAAGAAATCCATATATGGTCTTCAACAACTCTATGTATGTTTCATAAATTATCATACTAGTTATAAACTCAAGAATTTTCTGGATCATAAACGGATTCTTCTCTATTCTATAAATATAATGATGAATTTATAATATTTTTTTCTCATTTACATGGATGACATTTTAATAACTAACAATGATCAAAAAGCATTACAACTCTATTGAGTCTTCTGAATCAAGAATTTCCTATTCGAGATATAGGTAATGCTCATTTTTGTCATGGTATTAAACTTATCCCACATGATGAAGGTTATCTCCTCTCTCAAACAAAAAATACATTATTGTGCTTTTTCAAAGACCTAAAATAGATGGAGTACGTTAGGTCTCCACACCAATTACTATTACTAACTTCTCTATACCTTCTCTTGTTATGTCTGATCCCCAAATTTATCGAAGCATTATTAGAGTTTTACGATATGTTACTATCACACAACTTGATATTATCTTTGTAGTAAATAGTGCTTGTAGTTCATGCATCCTCTCATTGAACAAAACTGGAAATGTGTGAAAAGAATACTTCGCTATCTCAATTACTATTCTACATGATCTTTTTTTATATCAACAATCATCTCGAGATCTACATGCATATAGTAATGTGGATTGGGCAAACTCTCCCGAAGACAGACGCTCTACTAATGAATATACAATATTTCTTAGACAAAACCTTATCTCACGGAATTGAAAAAGCAACCTATGGTATCTCATTCAAGCACCAAGGCTGAATATAAAACTATAATAAATACAACATCTGAAATTATTTGGCTTCAATCACTTTTCTCTGAACTTCATCTTGCATCAAATATTACATCGAAAATTTAATGTAATAATATTAGAGCAATATATCTCACAGTAAATTTAATCTTTCATGCTCGCACAATACATATGAAAATTGATTTTTATTTTGCTCAAGAGCGTGTGGCGACTCAACAATTATTGGTCTCTTATATTTCTAATTGTTGATATATTTACTAAGTCATATCCAAACAGTGTTTAATAGACTAACAAGCAAACTTAACATTAGAGAGTCCTCCCGTTGAATTTGTCGCAACGGGGCACGGGAGGGGGGGTTAAAAGGAATTATTCAATAAGATGATGATCGAATCAAATCAAATTATATTATGATATATTAATTATTAGAGTAGATATTTTTTAATAATTTATTAATGATAATTTCTTTATTAATCTATCAATTCATCAAGCATCCTAAAATTTTATAAATTATATATTGCATAAATAAATTATCAATGAAAAAGAAAAAATTATTTTGTTATCACTTTTTTGTATTATCTTAATAAAACGTTCATACAAAACTCATACACACAAAGAATGAAGCGAGAATCGAGATCAATGTGTTTTGATAATACTAAATGTGATGCGAAAAGGTGATGGGCTCACTCCACTCCAGGCGTCCCCTTCATGCCCGCCCATTCAATTGAAAGGAAGCTAAATCTGGATATCGAATGGATTTCTAGATTTTCTAAAGAATGGTAACCTTGTTCTGTGACACAGATCAACTAACTCGGTTACACCCGTGGCAGAGTGAGTGAGTGAGTGAGTGAGTGAGAGAGAGAGACCTGGAGAAGAGGGTAAGCCACAAGATGTTCTTCTCGTTCTTCTTGCGGCTCCGGTGCACTTGGCAGCTCACGGAGAAGCTTTCCACCACCAGCCTCCCCAGCCACTCAGCCATCGCACCGCCCCTCCTCGACTTCCAAACTCTCCTCTCCCATTCTCTCTCTCCCTCTATCCAGCTCTTCAACTCTGTCTCCCGATCGATATGCCCCCACGGGCTTGGTGAGTGGGTAAGATGCCTACTCTTTGAAACGGAGATCATGGGGTCGAGAGTCGTCAGTTGCGCACGGATCAAAATCCTGGTCTGCTGGCTTAAATTCTCTCGGCCCCCAGACGCCTTCTCCACCCTCAATAAATTCGTGATCTACCTCCCTCCGAAAACCTCGTGGGACAGAGACTAGGGGTCGCTAAGATGACGGATTCATCTTTTTGAATCTGTCTCCCGATCGATGTGAATTATGACTTTTCACAAATATCTGTGGAAGAGGAAAAAGGTAAAGTGCAGGCGACCCTGCTGCATCTATTTATACTAGAACAGAGCAAGGAAATAGAAAGATAAGACGAAAGGCTGATTCATTTCGAGCATTTCTTTTATATTCTACGTCTTTATGTGAAATATATATAATTTATATATTCAAATTTTAATTTTTATTAAAATATGAATATATAAAATCTTATTTGGAGCATTATTTTTAACTCCTTGACAAAAGGATATTAATAATTTAGTTGTGGATTCATGTGTGTTTTTACTATTCAAGGTTAATATATGCACTATATTTTTTTATATGCCAAACATATACTGAAAATCTATAAAATGATAGAGCAATGATAGAGAGAGTGAAAATGAGAGAGTGAAAATCATAGTAAATGATGTGACATGACGTAGCATGACGTGACACTTTACATGTACACGTCCGATTATCGTTTGAAAATCATCGGCGGCCTTTAACCGCCGCCCCGAATCAAACTATACCCTGGGGGACGGTGAATCCGTCGGAGATCATGCATGCAAGGTGCCACATCATTCACTATGGTTTTCACTCTCCTATTTTTCACTCTCTCAATCATTATTCAAAATGATATTAGCAAGGATAGAATATGTAGAGTGGATCTTGCTGACATATTGGATTACTCAGTTAGGTCACTTGAGTTGGTCAAGTGAGGTAGATAAATGGATGTCTCAGTTCGGTCCGTTGAATCGATGGGTCAAATGTGTCAAACAAATTGGTTGAGATGAGAGCATCGATTGAGCTGATAAACCAATCAAACTAAATGGGTTAGTTGAGTTAAGATTGCTTGGCAAGCCAAATAGATTAGTGAGTTAGAAGGGTTGATTAGGTCAATCGAAGTGATTAGTTGGGTGGGTTAGATGAATTGGTCATACCAAAGGAATTGTTGAGTTTGGGGTCAAACCAAGTATGTTGGATAAGTAGGTAGAGCTTGAAGAATTTGGATAGAATATGTGGACCTATTGAGTCTATTGAATCGAGCGAATTGATTGATCGAGTTACTCAAACATGCATGGTGGGTTAGGTGAATTGAATTGTTAGTTATGTCCCACAGACCTAGCAAGTTGGATGGGATAGTCACACTAATCCTCAATTTGAAAGAAGGTGAGGGAAGGAGGGAGGAGTAAATAAGAGGAAGGGTAACTTTGAACATGTTTGAGAAGAAGTGAGTTAAAGAAATATAAAGAAGGGTAAGGAAGGGATAAAATTGAAATAACATTTAATTCCTCTTAGCAATGAAATAAAAGATTTTTTTACACTCCAATTTGAAATCTAAGGAAGGGTAAAAAAGGGTAAGAGAAAAAAATAATGTTATTCCAATTATATCCATTATTTATCATCTCCTCCTCCTCCAATTAAAAAAAAATAAGAATAATTTTATATATTTAATCTTCATTATCTTTCCTTTTCTCCCAAACAAGATAACACACATTTCGTTAAAGAATCTTCCCTCTCTTTCAAATAAGAATAACATAAATACTTACTTTTGCTACTTTTCAATCATTCCTCTTCTTTCATTAATGAATCTTGACGCGCCCATTTAAACAGAGACTTAATATTTTGATAAGTGGGGCACTAATAAGTAGAATAACTCGATTAAAATATATATTTTATATAAAACTATTTTATTATTACGAATAGATACACAATCAGCTGCAAACACAAATTAAATTTAATAAAATCTTTGCCCTCAACATACGGATGTAGCAAGAGGATATCTTAATTTCCTAAGTATCTAAAGATCTGAATTAATAGATGAATTTTTTTTTACAAGTGTTTGACTTAAGAATATTGAATTGATAGACTGTCAACTACAAATATTTTTCAATATATCATAATGACCGATGAAAAATTTTTATAGAATCAGATAGTTATCAAGGGTTAATCGACGTAAACTGAATGCATGATGTCAAAGGAAAATAAACAAATTAAACCTTTTAAATAACTAAATGAATAACCCAGAAAAATAACGTATGCATAAGTATCAAATTCATGCCCTAACAATGATATCCACACCAAAAAAAAAATGATTATACAATATACCCTTAGCTTTAATAATTAAAAAGCTTAGAGATGTGGCCTTGATGTCATATTAATTGAGTTGTAATCACTCGCATCATTTGAGTCAGTATCAGACTGATATTCGTGATTCATTTGAGTCAGTATCAGCTGAAAAATCAATCTTACTTATCTAAGGAATTCAGGACTTGTACAAAGCCAATTTTCATAGTCATGGATTGGCTAATGTTCTCAAGGTTGTTCTTTACGTTATTGAATGCATTTGGTATTTCCTAATCCGCTATGAATCAAGACAGAACCAATCAAAAATTCTTTTAGTACCTGGATTCAGCGTTGTCATTCTGCAACTTCATCGAGCTTGTTGAGAAATCCGTCTTTTTCCATTTGCTGAAAGACGGAAACATTGAGGGGACGCTTGATATACATTTGACAATGAGAATGATAATAAATTTTAATTAAGGAGTTTATGAATTTAGTGATAACCTAGTGGGGACTAAGTTATAAAATTAAGGGTATCATATCCATATTTTGATTCCGATTCTTGTATACCAAGTATCATAAATGAGAATAAAATAATCGCCTTTTAAATCCGCTTACCAAACGCCCCTGAAAAATAGATGATTTGAGGAAGCAACCTCGAATTTGGTCCACAGCTCTCTCTGTAGTGAGATTTCACCAGGTAACTTTCCTTTTTGACTACTCTCCAAATCCTTCCAGAAAGGAGTGGAAAGCGAAGCAGATTTTTGGGTGTGGTAGGAAGTGGCTTTTCATCTGTTGGTTCCAGCAATATACAAGTCTTTGGGGGCGATAAGAAGCAATCAAGTGTTTCACAAATTTCTTTTCTTCTATTAGTAAATCAAGGAACAAGCTTCCCGCCGAATAAATCTGGGTTCTCCATGGTGGATTTGACTGAATCCTCCTCATCAAGCTCATTAAAAAACTCAGTGACATTGTTGCTCTTAGCCAGCTCCGAAATCACTCCATCAGGATGTGAGGATTAAGAAACCTAGATCTCCTTGGTAAAAGCTGAAGACCATTTGTTCCTCCATAAGAACAAGACTCTGACAAGTCAATTGGTGCTGACTTTTCTTCCATGCGACTAATTGCTGTAGCCTTTTCTTCCACTCTTGTGAGATAATGTGGAACTTTAGCAGGAATAGATGATGGTGGAGGTAGTTCATGAAAATTTGGATGTACTTTATCCGTGAACATTTTTACTGCAGATTTAGATGGCCCTGGGCACTTGGAGGAGCACAGTCGGTTTCTGGGTAGCGGAGTGAGCAGAAATAATTGTTTTCCATAATCAACCATACACGTGCCAGCACGCCAACAGACTAGCGGCGAAGGTGAAACAGCATGTTGAGGTTCAGGTTCAGGTTCAGGTTTCGGTTCGTTTCTGTTGATTGCAACTGCAGCTCCATCTTCCATGGCACCAGAAACATGTTTAGTTTCTTTAGCTTGAGTTAACTGATTTTTAGTAGCTGTTGCCATGGCTGAATAAGATCACATACAACAACAACAACAACAACAAAGCCTTATCCCACTAGGTGGGGTCGGCTATATGGATCCTTTTACGCCATTGAGTTCTATCCCCTACTATATCATCATCTAGATTTAAATAAAATTTATCTTGTTTTATTGTTGCCAACCAAGTCTTTTTTGGTCTTCCTCTCCCTCTTTTAATGTGCGTATTTATCATAGTTTCACATCGTCTAACAGAGGCATTTATTGGTCTTCTAAGTACATGTCCGTACCATCTCAAACGTGTCTCCCGAAGTTTTTCTTCAATAGATGCAACTCCGACTTTCTCTCTAATACTCTCATTCCTTATTCTATCCATCCTCGTATGTCCACACATCCACCTTAACATCCTCATCTCTGCAACTTTCATCTTTTGCTCATGTGCTCGAGTCATAGCCCAACATTCAGCACCATATAACATAGCAGGTCTAACTGCCGTTTTGAATAAGATCACATACGCACAAAAAAAAAAAACCATATGTTACAATTCAAGCATAGATCCTGCTCAATCCAATCTTAAAAATGTAAATGGAGTGGGCATTATCAAAACAATAATTTGCTGAAACAGAAAGAAAACATTTACCTTCAGAGATGAATGCATATCTGATAACAAATCCCTGAAGGATTCGAGATCTCAGTTTGCCTTGATGCCTTTGCCTTTATGCTCAATGACTTGACCAATTATACCATCAATCTGCAAAAGAGCATGATGAGATCCATATACACTGAATGGGGTGGGGTGCAAAAAACATTTAGTTGAAAAACTACGAGCTAAAAAGTCAGTATATTAAGTCATGAAGATTTCAAGAGTTAATATATCAGAAATTACATTAAGAAATGGAAGCATGTTAACATTATTCTTCTGGATTAACAATCAACATGATACAATATAGAGCAAATAAAACCATTACAATAATTGAGAAACATTGTTCCTATTGTTATCAATTATCATGTTTACCATCAAAAGGCGTGAATGCACACCTCCTACTGAATTGAGGCAGATTTAGTTTTTCATATATAGCTTAAAATTTGCCACCTTTTAAAAGTTTCAGTTTCTGAGAACCACCTTATGTCTTCGATGGGCCAAGGAGGAGGATCTTGTTGTTATTGGACAGAACTATGTAAGAGACAATATGTTTATGTTGCAACTTATAGCATAGAAAGAGCAAACGATCCCCATCACATTGTAAGAAACAACTTAGCAGACGAAGAAGAAAAGGCTGTTTATATTGAGTGAATCACCCATTAGTCGTATTTGTATCAATCTCCTTAGAATAAGTCAAATATAAAGTATACATGGCAATTGCATATGCCAAAACAGTAGTACTTGTAGATGATTGTGCAGAAATTAGGGCCATGTTGGTTGATCAAAAGAAAGGTCTCGTCCAATCACTCAGTCAAAGGAAGGAGGATAAAAACACATTATTTCATCAAAAAATGGCACTCACCGTTGTTCAAGAAACCGAAGGTAAACAACGAATCCACATAAATACTAATGCACAAGAAAGCTGAAATCTTGCGCGGATAGAATCAAATATCAGTAATGCAAAAGCAACGAAATGGGTAAAAAGGGAAAATCTTAAGGGGGACGTTTAGTTTGTTCCATTTTCCATTTTCATTTTTCAGAAAATCATATTTTTTTTATTTTCTGAAAAATAATTTTTTTTCATTATCCAGTTTTTCAAAAAACGCTATGTTTTTTCTGAAAAATAAAGTTGAAAAATACAAACTAAACATGTTTTTTAGAAAATCACATTTTCTATAGAAAATAAAAATAAAAAACAGCAGAACCAAACGCAAGCTTCTTTTCTCACCTAGGGTCATTTTATTCCCTTTCCATTAAGACTACGTTTGGTAGGGTGTAATGTAATCCCGTCTGTAATGTAATCAAGTTTGTAATGTAATGTAATGTAATCTTGATTACATTGTTATGTTTGGTAATGAGTTGTATGTAATCTTTGATAACCAATACAAGTTGGATTTTTTTGTTTGGTGAGGGGCAATCCATCCTGTAATGTAATCAAGATTGACGATCGACGACCGTCGCCGGGCGGCCGGTGACCATTGACCGACCGGCGGTGGTCACCGTCGCCGCCGGCGGCGGTCGCCGGCGGCCGGCGGCGGCGGTCGCCGGCGGCCGGCGGCCGGCGGCGGTCGCCGGCGGCCGGCGGCCGCGACCACCGGCCGGCGGCGGTGGTCGCCGGCGGCCGGCGGTGGTCGCCGGCGGCCGGCGGTGGTCGCCGGCGGCCGGCGGTGGTCGCCGACGGCCGGCCGGCGGCGGCGGCCGACCGGCGGCGGCGGCCGACCGGCGGCGGCGGCCGACCGGCGGCGGCGGCCGACCGGCGGCGGCGGCCGACCGGCGGCGATCGACGACTGTCGCCGCCCGACCGACGACTTTACAAGCTATAATATAATCCAGATTACGGAGGTTTTGGTTTGTAATCCAGATTACAAATCATCAACCTCTTTTGTAATCCAGATTACATTACATTACAATCTTAAAGTGATTCCAAACAAAAGAATCCAATTTGTAATGTAATCTCGATTACATTACAGGGTGGATTACATCCTACCAAACGCAGCCTAAGTGTTAACAGAAACGCACCTGGGCGACATCTGGGCGACGATATTGGCAAGGTCGGAGCGCGCAAGGAGAAGGCGATCGACGGTGCCTTCATGTTCGTTCTCTTCCTTGGAAGCGTTACTCTTCTTGCTCGACCCGAGGGTTCTGGCCTCGACGTTTGATACGTCCCCGAGAGATTTCCTCAGCGCTGATTTCGCGCAAATGCTTCATCATCTCTGTCTGCCCGCCTCTCCCTGCACCTTCCACCAGCGATTCGATCGGATCGAAGCGAGGACGATCTATCGATTCTTTCTCAGGCGGCGGCGATGACGAAACGGAGACCGTTTCGCCAGACTTCCCAACGAATCCATTCGAGTTTTGAAATTTTCAATTTTGTTGTTGGATTTCTTACAGCTATTTTAGAGTATATTGGGCTAAACGGCCCCGCCCAAAAGAGAATTAATTAAATAATTAATATTAACTCAAGAACGATTCATTTATAAATATATTAAAAGAAATGATATGTACAATGGAAATGAATGTCTAAAAATTTTAACTATCATTCGGTGATACGTTTGATGTTCGATCGCCGATCGAACACTACCGACGGTCTCTGATCGTCGTCCCAAATCAAACTATATCTTGGAAGGACGGTGAATCCATCAGGATCGCCGACAACGGTGAACCTGTCGAAATCGTCGGTGAATAATGCGAGATCGCAATTGCGGCGATCCCCAACGGATTCATCGTGCCTCCCAAGATATAGTTTGGTTCGAAGCGGCGACCAGAGGCCGCCGATAGTGCCCGATTAGCGATAGGACGTTGGACGTGCCGTCGATTGATGGTCAAAATTTTTACTGAGACCTTAGGCGTTTGGTTTGTATTTTCCAAGCTGTTTTCCATTTTCATTTTCTGTAGAAAATGCGGTTTTCTAAAAAATATGTTTGGTTTGCATTTTTCAACTTTATTTTCCAGAAAAAAACATAGCGTTTTCTAGAAAACTGGAGAATGAAAAAAAGTCATTTTCCATAAAATAAGAAAATGTGATTTTCTAGAAAATGAAAATGGAACAAACCAAATGCGCCTGGATACAAATAGGGAATTTACTTTCAAGTCCAAAATATATTGAGTGAAATATAATATTGGATACAATTTATTAAATATTGGATGACCACGTACTTAGCTGTTCCAACAAATAAACCGTTTGGGGCAAGTGATCTAGGCTCATTAAAATCATTCATTATGTTGCCAAACTTATCGTATTTAAACTAAAGTTTATGATGACAATATTGCATTAGACGATGCAAGAAAGATATAATAATCATAGATAATTCATTTCAATTATTTGCTTAAACGATTCGATTTGAAAACAGAGGATGAACGGTTTAGTATATGGATCCGCCGCCGCGGTGATGCCGTTGAATCTCTGACGCCGACCAACACGATCACTTTCTTCTTTCAAGAAGAAGAAGAAGGAGGAGGAGGAGGAGGAAATTGTGATCTCGTAGTCAATCCCATTGAGAGAGTTCGCTAGCTATGTTAATCTCCGCCTCCATCGCTTCCATCTGCGTCTCCAACTGCTTCAGCTTCTCGTTCATCCGATTCAGCCGCGTCCTCGCTGTCTCGTCTGCAAAATCATAGACACGACGGTTCTATTTCTAAGTCTCGTCAAAATTTTGATTTGTGCAGAGGAGGGAGGAAGGAAGGAGGAGAGGGCCTATAATTGTATATAGGTACCGAAGCGGGCGACGAATTCGGACACGGCCATGACATGGCCGGTCGCGGTGGTGATGGTGGCGGTGGATGCGGCGGTGATGGCCTCCCGGGCTACTTCCTGCGCCTTCCCAGACCCAACCTCCTCTTTCCTCGCCAACATGGGTACTAACGTGTAGGAGAAGAAGGTGGCCGGATGAATCGCCGACGATAGTTTGCCCTCCTCAGTTCCTGGCCGCCATTAATATATAGCCGCAAGTTTTCCTGTTTGCTTGGAGGAGGGGTTGGGGTTGGGGGTGCGGTGAGTGACGATGACAGATCTTGTGTTGGATTGGTCAAGGTCAAAGTTTCTGAATTGGGTGACGTTTGACCGGCGGCTGTTTGGAGATGAGGCTAGTCAAAGATTCCTAGTTGTTCTAGGGAAGACTGATAATCGTGACCCTCAATTCTTGTTCGTTTAATTTTCCGCCATCATTTCGCTTTATTTGAGTAACGGGAGGAACAAGTATAGCACAAGAGAGCAGTTTAATATGTAAAATAATAGATCAAACTAAATTTATTTAAAAATTATCTTGTAGTTTTTTTAAAAAAATATATATTAATTATTAAACTAAATGCTAACTCTATCACAGATCTCAGAAGTGCCTCGAGGGAACGTGCACGTATGGCTGCCAGCCTGCCACACAGTCAACTATGAAGTCCGAGTCAAAATCAATGTTCAGTGGAGTCAACGAAATCCAGCATCATCTCATTTCATCGATAAAATTCGGTTAAACATATGGTTGAACGAAAACATTTGCGTTGTTGATCAAACTAAGATCGACATCTAAATAGATTTAAGATTTAACCGCCAGCCGATTCCGTCCGCCAATTTCAGAATACCGATTCGGTTTTTCGAGGAACTTTCCTTCGTTGGTGGCCCCACTTCGCACCTTCAGTTATGAGGAAAGACTCAATTGATTTTGGGCGGGCTAGGAACTTTTGCCTGCTTAGCATTGTAAAATAATGAATAAAAACTACCCCTAAAACAGGACTGAATTGATTATCATATGATAATATTGTTAGAATGAGACAAATCAAATATCGGTAAAAACCGTGTATAACATTTGGTCAATTATATATATATATATATATATATATATATATATATAGATTTGATATTATACGCGACTTGTGAAACGCGTCTGTGCGCGTGAAATTTTTTTTTCAGAATTTCTCCGAAAAATACAACAATTCCTCACGAAAAAACAAAAAATAATTTTTATAATTTTTTTTTGTTTTTTTCTCCTCGCCACCGCTCGCTGCGCTGGCTGCTCGTCTTCTTCGTTGGCGCGGCAGACGGCGGACGGAGGTGGAGACGGCGACGGCGGACGGAGGCGGCGACGACAGCCGAAGGCGGCGAGGCAGTCGGGGCCGAAGGCGCCGACTGCCTCGCCGCCTTCGGCTGTCGTCGCCGCCTCCGTCCGCCGTCGCCGTCGCTGCCTCCGTCCGCCGTCGCCGTCTCCGCCTCCGTCCGCCGTCGCCGTCTCCGCCTCCGTCCGCCGTCTGCCGCGCCAACGAAGAAGACGAGCAGCCAGCGCAGCGAGCGGTGGCGAGGAGAAAAAAACAAAAAAAAATTATAAAAATCTCTCATCTTCTTCCTCCGTGAGAAGGCGCGGCAGGCGATGTGCGTTGGCCGGGTGCAGCGAGCGGCAGGCGTCGGCCAGGCACTACGGGCGATGGGTGCCGGGGCTGCGACGGGCGATGGGTGTCGGTGGGCAGCCAGCTGGAGGCGAGCGCACGAGCCGTCGGCGTCGCGGTAGAGGAACGAAACGGCGGTGGAAGGTGTCGTCGGCGTCGTAGTTTCGGAAAATTTTATAAATTTTTATTTCGGAAAAATAAAAAAAATCTGATCCACGTCAGCAGTAGCGCAGAGTCGCTGATAGGAAGGGGCGTACTATATCATAACTGTATATATATATATATATATATATATATATATATATATATCCCAGGTTGGCACGTAACATGGAGAAGTTACGTGTCAGGGTCCATCGAACCTGAAAGTCGAGGTCGAGCTCCCAAGACCATCTCGGGAGGACATACGCCTGAGGTTAGGTCGGGCAGCAGGCTCTCGAGACCATCTCGGGAGGACAAACCAGACGGTCAGACTCCCGAGACCACCTCGAGAGGATAGACGTCCGAGAACAGACTAGGCGGTCGGACTCCCGAGACCACCTTGGGAGAACAGACGTCCGAGGTCATGCCTCCCGAGACTACCTTGGGAGGACAGACGTCCGAGATCATGTCAGACCTTAGACTCCCGAGACCATCTCGGGAGGACAGGCGCCCGAGGTCATGCTGGACTTTAGGTTCTCAAAGCCCTCTTGGTAAAACAAATGAAGACCCCGAGGTCAACTCGGGAGATGAACCTCGAAACCAACTCGGGAGAGCGGAACCCGAAGATCAATACATCAGATAGCCCGACTTCAAGTAGTCGTTCCTCTTTCCAGATCAGAAAAGTCGTCAGATAATTATTGTCCGCTACACACGGCAATTAAGGTCTTAATGATCGCAGCGGTCATTACCTAAAAGTTATCACGTAACCGACGATTAGAGAACGTGAAGACACGTGTGACCAAACCCTCAGGTATATAAGGTGTTTCGGCATTCAAGTAGGGGGTAAGCTTTCTGAACTCAAACAAAATCATGTTTCCCTATCGTCCTCCTGAAAGAATTCTCGTTCCTGACTTGAGCGTTGGAGTGGGCTCCGTCGGAAAACCTTCCGATATGTTCCCATTAACACTCGTGTTAATCTTGCAAGGTGTGATTGTCTTCTCCTCGTCGCCATCCTCGTGGGCAGCGCCTCGGTGACTCGTCATCCACGTCGATTCCCTTTCAGAACAAGTTTGGCGTCGTCTGTGAGAAACTAAATCAAAGTACTAGAAAGAGCATCGTGATGACAGATTCAAAGGGACAACCCATCATCTTGGTGAGAGAGGAGTTGGATCGCCTAGTTGCCAACGCCATCCGAGGAGTGATGGAATATAATCAAATCAAGCAAGCCGCCTCACGACGAGGGGCTTCGGTGCAAGGAGAGAATCCAAGAATGTCTGCCTCACACCACCACAACCGAAGGTCGGCCTCGCCACCGGCGGGACCAACAATGACAACTCCAGTGCCCCGGCGAGATTCCTTGGGAGATCTGGAGAGAGCACACTCCATAGCCTCCAGCGCTTTACGGCAGGAGGAAAGATCGGGGAAGAACGAGGGACCCAAAGCCCTCCTGAAAACACCTTCTACTCCTTTCTCCCCTGATATTGTAGAAGATCCCATACCTAAGCAATTCCGTGGTCTAGAAATTGCCGACTACGATGGGAAAACAGATCTAGAGGACTATATCTGTAAATTCGAGAACGCGACTCTCTTACACTAGTACACAGATGGTGTGAAGTGTCGGGTGTTCTTGAACACTTTGTCAGAGGCCGCCCAGAAATGGTTGTAGAGACTGTCCCAAGGTTCTATAAACTCCTTCCTAGAGTTTAGAACCACTTTCCTGCACTACTTCGCCAGCAGCCGTCGATATCAAAAGACCACGTTGAATTTGTTGGCCCTCAAGCAGAAAGCGAAAGAACCACTGAAGGATTATATCCAGCGGTTCAATCGGGTGGCACAAGATGTGTCAACCGCTACATTGGAGATCCTCATCAGCACCTTCACACAAGAGCTCTTCGAAGGCGACTTCTTTCGATCACTGGTGAAGAAGCCGCCGACCAGTTTCGACGATTTACTGGGACGCTCCGTCAAGCACGTCAATGTCGAAGAGGTGTAGCATGCTCGCCGCAAAGACTCAGCCGGAGCCCCTATGCAGATCTCGATACGATTCGAGAGAAGGGAACCGCCCGCACCGGCCCGAGCGAAGGATCATCGCCCCGGGAGAGACCACTGGGCTGGTAAGAAAATGTTGGTGGAGAGGGTTGTCACCCAGGAGCCCAAACCACAGAAGAAGTACTGCGACTTCCACGGCAGTACAACGCACTCCACATAGGAGTGCTTCACTTTGAAGAAGAGGAGAGCTCATAAAGCGGATGCCAGGCCCCGCAAATGGTGGAACAAAGCGGGGCCCCAACAGCGATCCCCTCGACAAAGTCTTTCCCCTCGTCGACGACAATCAGGGGATGATAGAACCGGGCGGCGATCCCAGTCGCGTTCAAGGGGAAGGAGTCGGGAGATAGGGTCCCGCCAATCTATCTCCCCAAGAGAGATCCCAAGAAGGGCAAGGCTTCGATGCGCGGGCCTCTGTCAGGCCATGTGGGAGTGATCTCCGGAGGACCTACTTGGGGGGACTCTCATCGGACGAGAAAGGCTCATACCCGTCGGCTGGAGAACTATACCATAGGGACCAACAGTGTCAAGCGCCAGGGCCCAATCATTTCGTTCGCCCCCGATGATCTGAAGGACGTAGAAGCTCCCCACGAAGATGCACTGATAATCCTCGCACACAAAGCTAATTACGAGGTTAAGCGCATCTTTATGGATACAGGTAGTTCAGTGAATATCATGTATAAGGCGGCTCTGGACCAGATGCAAATTGATGAAGTTAAACTGCATCCGGTCTCCACCCCTCTCTTCGACTTCACTGGATACCGAGTTTAGCTGATAGGGCAGATCTCCCTTTCTCTGTTGCTGGGAGATGATACGCTGGAGAGAACAAAGAGGACGCCCTTCATGGTCGTGGATGCTCCTTCATCCTACAATGCTATCCTGGGGCATCCAACGCTCAGCCTATTCCAGGCGGTGGTCTTAGTCTACTACCAGAAGATCAAGTTCCCGATGGGTGAGCCAGTGGCTGAGGTCAAAGGAGACCAGCTAGCTTCCCGACGGTGCTACAACGGGAAGGTTAGGATAGAAGCCCACAAGAACCTGAAGACACATAAAGTGCTACAAATCGACCTCACTAACCCTTGCGAAGAAGGACCCAAAGAAGAACGCAGGGAGGTCGAAAGCGAAGACTCAGCAAGCGGGAGAAGTCACAAGGATAGTGGCCGACCTCACCCTGAAGCTGAAAGGTCATCTTGTCAGTTGCCTGAAGGACCATCGGGACGTTTTTGCATGGGCTACTGAAGAAATCAAGGGAGTCCCCCATGCTTTGGCCACACATCGCCTACACATAACCCCAGGAGCCCGGCCGATGAAGCAAAGGTGGAGACATTTTGCCCCTGAGCAGGACAAGATCATCAAAGAAGAAGTCGTCAAGTTGCTAAAGGTCGGACACATAAGAGAAGTTTAATTCCCGACTTGGCTGACTAATGTAGTACTTGTCCCTAAGCCCGGGGGTAAATGGTGGGTCTGTATTAATTTTAGAGATTTAAATAAAGTCTGCCCTAAAAACTATTACCCCTTGTCTCGGATTGATCGACTAGTGGATTCTACCTATGGCTGTGATTTTATTTCGATGTTAGATGCTTATCAGGGGTACCACCAAGTTCCTCTTACTCGTGAAGACCAAGAAAAGGTCAGTTTCGTGACGGCAGATGCATGAGATCTATTGCTACAATGTCATGTCGTTTGGGTTGCACAACGCAGGGGCAACCTATCAGCGGATGATGGATAAGGTCATCCGACACCAGATAGGGAGGAACATTGAAGTATATGTGGATGACATCCTAATCAACACAGACAAGGGGAAAGACATGATAGCCGACCTGGAAGAGACGTTCGCCACCCTAATTGCAACAAGTTGAAGTTGAACCCCGATAAGTGTCTGTTTGGGTTGAAGAGTGGTTGTTTCCTCGGGTACATGGTGACGGAAAGGAGGATTGAAGTTAATTCAGAAAAAGTGAAAGTCATCCTCGACATGCCATCTCCTCGCAACTTCAAGGATGTACAGCGATTGAATGGCAGCATTACAGCCCTGTCCAAGTTCATCTCCAAATCTGCTGACAAGACCCTACCGTTCATCAAGATTCTGAGGAAGGCAGTCAAGTTCGATTGGGCTAACCAGTGTGAGAAGGCATTCACAGATCTTAAAGCATACCTCGCCGAACTCCCTATACTTTACAAGCCATTGGAGGGAGAAGCATTGTTTGTCTACCTGTCCGCGGCTGAATAAGCGGTGGGCTCTGCGCTCATTCGGGAAGAAGGCACTGTACAGTACCCAATCTACTTCTTCGGACATCTCCTGAAGGACGCAGAGACATGGTATACTACCATAGAGAAGTTGGCCTATGCTCTGGTACTAATGGCTCGGAGGCTCAGGTCATACTTCTTAGCGCATCCCATTGTGGTACTCACCAACAACCCGCTTGGGCGCGTCCTCACCAATCCAGAAGCTTCGGGTTGGCTGATCAAGTGGATGGTAGAGTTGAGCGAGTATGGGATTGAGTGTCATCCCCGTACTACGATCAAGGCACAAACTCTTGCCGATTTCATGCTCGAAGTTGTTCCGGAGCCCGAAGCAGATAGAGTGTAGAAGATCTATGTCTATGGTTCCTCCAACAGCAAGCACAGTGGGGTCGGAGTGCTAATGATTTCCCCCAGGGGAGATACATTACATTTATCCATCTGGCTCCACTTCCGAGTCACCAACAATGAAGTCGAGTATGAGGCGATTCTAGCGGGTTGCAAGCAGCCAAGCACAAGCACATGGGAGCTGCTCGGGTCATACTGCACTCTGACTCTCAGCTCGTCGCCCAGCAGATCAAGGGCAAATTTGAAATAAGAATGAGTGTTTGCAGAGGTATGTAGTCATCTATGAGCAGTTGAGATCCTCTTTCACAGAGGTTGTTCTGCAGAAGATCTCCCGAGCTGACAGTGTTAAGGCGGACGAGTTAGCCAAGTTGGCTAGCTCCATTACCTCGTGGACGTTGGACGAGTCCAATGTTACGGAGGAAACGGTGGCTCAGATCGAGGAAGAGGTCGTTGTCGCTGCATTACCTGATTGGAGGACGTCTTATGTACACAGTGGAGCTACGCTGGCAGGTGATAAGGAAGTTTGCCTCTTTCGCCGCCGAGCTTCCAGGTTCATGCTGGTCGGAGAGCAGCTATACAAAAGAACATTTGCCCGACCTTTGTTCAAGTGTGTCGGCCCAGAGGAAGCCGACTACATCATGCGAGAGGTCTACGAAGACATCTCCGGGAGCCATATTGGGGGAAGATCCCTGGCTAGGATGATTATTCTGGCTGGATACTTTTGGCTAACACTACAAGCAGATGTCATCAAGTTCGTTGCTGGATGTGAGGTCTGTCAAAAGCATCAGCATATCACTCATCGCCCGACTGAGCTACTCATATGCCTCCAAGCACTAGATCTAGAATGTCGTCGTCTTCTCCACCTTTAGGTGTTGCAGCTTCAAATGAAGCACGAATCAGGCACATTCTTCTCCACCTACAAGATCAAATGTTAATAAAAACATTCATAAGCACAAATTAAGCATAACAGAAAACTATCAGATAAAAACGAAACCAAGAATTGGCCTCCAAGTTATTAGACTTATTGAATTTGAAAAAGGGGGAATAAACCCTATTGCCTTACAATCTCCTGGATGCCTCTAAAGCAAAAGTTAAACAATTGTGATAATACATTTTGTGATGATAAATCTGTTTTGTTTCGCAGATGTTAAATGCTACATTTTATGCTTGGACTTGCACATTTACTGTACTTATATTACTTAAAGCAAGAGGAGAGTTAGTAAATATTACATATGTTGAAATTGCTGTAGCCACAGGTGCAGGTGAGATTCCCTTGGGCTTTTAGGTAATTTTTGCATATTATTGCAGTATGTTTGGTTGGAAGTCCCGCAGCTTATCATCCATCTAGAGGTTATGCATTAGGAATCAATAGTTGATTGGTCCAAATTGAGATATATCCTAACACTTAGGTTAGTGTTTGCAAACAAGAAAACAAAAATCCATATTCTAGGTTAACATTTATAAGACTACTAGCCAAAAGTATTGCTATCTGAATTAGAAAATTCATTGGAGTTGTTAATGTTGGCGGTCCTGTGACGTTTTTGTAATCTCCGCAGTATTTGACTTAGTCGATTTTACTCGACCGTCGGAACTTCCGGGAGGTTGCTGCCGGGAGGTAGCAAACTGAATTTGTTTACGTCGAGGCTAGTGTTGGACACTATCTCCGTAAAACGATATTGCTCCGCTACGGTGCTCACGGATAGCAGCAATTCGTTCCCAAGATACAACGATGTCGTCTCGGAATAGTAGCACTTCAAATTCCAAGACCGGCGAACCTTTCCGTAGGATTTTCGGACTCTCGATGCAGAAGATGAGCTCTCTAATGCTTAGATGCTTGAATGCTTCGAATGATTGAATGAATGAATATTTCCAAAGGAGAGATCCTTTATATAGTAGGTGAAGAGGCAAGTGACCCTTGGCGAGGACTGATCCGAACCATCAGTTCATAACCCTTTAAAGGGTTCTGATCTCAGCCATTAGATCTGAAGAGTTATAACTCTTCAGATGGCTTTTAATCTGGTTCGTTAGATCTGAAGAGATTTTAACTCAATCTAATCTCGTCCGCTGGATTCGAAGAGTTATAACTCTTCATCCCATCTTTGATCTGAGCCGTCAGATTACTCCATTTAATCCGACGCTCCAGATCAGTCCCCTCGCTAATGGTCTGATCGTGACCCTTCAGTATCAACGATCCAGATCGCGCCCCATGCGATCTTGTTGCCATCTTCGATCTAACGATCGTCATCTGTCTGCCAAGTCAATAGCCCAGTCAGCGCTCTCCCTGCACAGTCATGTGTCACACAGGCACGCCACGTCATCCGTGACCATGCCACGTCACTGCCACGTGGAGCATAAATGAAGCTCCTCAATGCTCCTCACGACGACGCGTACGTGCGAAGTGCAAAGTGTGCCAACAAAGCGCCCATTGCGCGCGTGCGCGCGTGGCGGGTGGCGGGCTCGCAGGTGCGAGCACCTGCTCGCCCAAGGGTAGAGAGCACCTGTGCTTTTTGTATTGACTGCAAAAGCACAGCAACACATATAAGGAAACATTGGCTTTCGCCAATTAGCGATGTGGGACTAATCCCCATCTTTTTCCTTAACGCTATTTTGAGCACGACTTTAAACACTTAATTTCTCATTCACCCGTATTTGGTTTTGAGCAAATTAATAGTCTAGATTTATCTACGCGAAACGTAGATTTCGATTTTGAAGTCAAATATGACTTTCATCGATCGATGGTACTTTGATTTCGCCTCGCAAAATCATATCCAACAATCCCCCACATGAATGGAAATTAATGTATGCATGTTGACACTTTACAAGAGTCCAATCGATAAGTCAAAGCATCGGGAGAGGTAGCTTGTGGCTTTGAACCTTCCATAGTGGAATGCTATCGAGTATACTAGGCTGCGCAGTGAACGTGATGTCTTGAACTGCTCAGCTGTTGGTGTATACTAAGACAATAACACCCACACAGAGACTTATCTCCCCTACTTTTGGTTCTCATGGTTGGTTCCGTTTCGGCCATGGACACCTTCTTGGATTCATGAGTGTTTCATTGAAGCGGTCTGTCTTCACACTCACATAGGTGACACTTCTATCTAGAGTATCCTACCATACTCTACCTTATAAAGGTATAGAAGTCATTAAAAGCATATGCTTAACCTCACTACATGTGATAGGACAACACCAATTCATCCTAGGTTTGGGATAGAGATAACACATCTCTTGTGCTGTTACACAACTTCTGTAACTTCGTTGTCCCATTGAACCAAGATCTTGGGATCTCCAGTCAACAAGGTTGGGTTACCGCTACAGCCGTTTTTAGTTGTAGATTTTTAATCTCATTCCTCTTGATGAGCAGTATACTTGATCTCGATTTAGCCCCTTCGTAAGGGGATCTGCCAAATTATCTTTAGATTTGACATAATTGATTGCAATCACTCCATTCGAGATCAACTGCCTAATGGTATTATGTCGACGGCGTATATGTCGTGACTTACCATTGTACATGCTACTCTGTGCCCTTCCAATCGCCGATTGACTATCACAGTGGATAAGTACGACGGGCACAGGTTTCATCCAGCTCGGAATATCTTCCAAGAAGTTCCGCAGCCATTCAGCTTCTTCAGCTGCTTTGTCAAGTGCTATAAACTCGGATTCCATAGTAGACCGAGCAATGCACGTCTGCTTAGTGGATTTCCAAGACACCGCTCCCCCACCGATCGTGAATACATATCCACTAGTGGATTTGGAGTCTTTTGTATCCGATATCCAATTAGCATCACAATATCCCTCTAAGACAACGGGATACTTTCCATAATGTAATCCGTAGTTCATAGTATATTTCAAATATCTAAGAACTCGCATTAATGCTTTCCAATGAGTGTCGTTTGGATTACTCGTGAAACGACTCAATTTGTTGACCACACAGGCAATATCCGGGCGAGTGCAGTTTGTGAGATACATCAAACTGCCTATTATCCGAGAATATTCCAATTGTGATATGGGCTCACCATGGTTTTTTGCTAAGTGTTGACTTAGATCCATCGGCGTTTTGACAGTAGAGAGGTCGTATGCATTGAACCTTTTCAATATTGACTCTACATAATGGGATTGTTTTAAAACTATCCCATCGGATGTCTTGAGAATTTTAATTCCCAATATGACATCTGCTAGACCCATATCTTTCATGTCGAAATTCCTGGTCAACATTTTCTTAGTATTCATGATTATATCATGATTACTTCCCATTATAAGCATATCGTCTACGTATAGACAGACGATTACATAACTTTCAGGTGTGCTTTTGACATAAATGCATTTGTCACATTCATTTATTTTGAATTCGTTTGACAGCATTATTTTGTCAAATTTTTCGTGCCACTGTTTGGGCGCTTGTTTAAGTCCGTACAACGACTTAACAAGTCGACACACCTTGTCCTCTTTTCCCGGAGCTACGAACCCCTCGGGTTGCTCCATGTAGATTTCTTCTTCCAATTCACCATTTAAGAATGCAGTCTTAACATCCATTTGGTGTATTTCAAGGTCATACAGTGCTGCTATAGCTATCAGCACTCGTATGGACGTAATCCTTGTCACCGGTGAGTAGGTATCGAAGTAATCTAAGCCTTCCTTTTGCTTGTACCCTTTGGCTACAAGTCTGGCCTTATACTTGTCAACCGATCCATCAGCTTTATAGTTGCGTTTTAGTATCCACTTACAACCTAATGGTTTAGTACCAGAAGGAAGGTCTACTAATTCCCAAGTATGGTTATTCATGATGGACTCGATTTCACTATTGACTGCTTCTTTCCACAATGGGGCATCGGGACCAGAGAGAGCTTCACTTAATATTCTTGGCTCCATTTCCGACATAAAAGTCATGAAATCCGGCCCGAACGATTTCTCAACTCTAGCCCGTTTGCTCCGTCGTGGCTCTTCGATTTGATCGTCAATAGTCCTTTTATGACAACTAAGTTCTGGAATGTTATCTTCGTTTGGACTTTCGTTGTCATCACTTTGAACGTTTCCCTTTTTATTTGGGAACACGTCTTCAAAGAATATTGCATTCCGAGATTCAATGGTTGTACCCACATGAATATCAGGAATGTCTGACTTATGAACTATGAAGCGATATGCACTACTGTTTTGGGCATATCCGACAAATATCGCATCGAACGTTTTAGGTCCGATCTTTACTTGCTTTGGCTTAGGTACTTCGACCTTTGCTAAGCATCCCCACACTTTCAAGTATTTGTATAACGGCTCGCGGCCTTTCCATAGTTCATATGGCGTTTTGTCATTTTTCTTATGAGGGATTTTATTGAGAATGTGGTTTGCTGATAATATAGCTTCCCCCACAAGTTCTGGGGTAAGCCTGAATTTATTAGCAAAGCATTCATCATTTCTTTCAGTGTCCGATTTTTACGTTCGGCAACGCCATTCGATTGGGGTGAGTAGGGCGCCGTTGTCTGATGAATAATGCCAAATTCTGAGCAGAATTCATCAAACGGTGCACCATATTCTCCACCTCTATCGCTACGAATTGTTTTAATTCGTTTATTAAGTTGATTCTCAACTTCAGTTTTATAGGTTCTAAAAGCTTCTAAGGCTTCGTCTTTACTTCTTAAAAGAAAGACATAACATAACCTCGTACAGTCATCGATAAAAGTAACGAAGTACTTTTTACCTCCTCTAGTTTGCACGAATTTTAAATCACATAGATCACTATGTATTAATTCTAGAGGCGTCGTTGACCTTTCCATCGAGTGAAAAGGTAGTCTCGTCATTTTCGCTTCCACGCACACTTCACATTTTTGCATTTCGTCAATATCGATGTTCGGTAATAAATTTAGCTTGACGAGACGTTTTAGTGTATTATTGTTAACATGTCCGAGTCGATCATGCCATAAATAAAAACACTCAACAACATAGCTGGAAGCTTTTATTTTATTACCATTAAATTCACGGTGTACAGTCATTACAACCATCTTGAACAGATTTTGTTCCAAGTATCCCTTACCTATGAAGACACCGTTCTTCGTAAGTACAAAGTTGTTGGACTGGAACACCAATTTGAAGCCGGCTTTAACAAGTGCCGCTCCAGAAACTAAGTTCTTCCTGATGTCGGGAACATGGAGCACATCAATGAGAGTTAGCTCCTTTCCGGACGTCATTTTCAGAACTACTTTCCCGAGTCCAACAATCGGGGATGAAGCGGAATTGCCCATAAAGAGTGTTCTTCCGCTTATCGGGGTATACGTGGAGAACAGCGCCTTATCTGAACAGATAGGCCATGTTGCTCCAGTATCGATCCACCACTGCCTCGGGTTGTCCACCATCGTATTGGCTTCAAACACGACCGCAGCGAGGTCCAGGTCCATTTCGTTGGAAGTTGCGACCTGGTTTGCAACATCCTTCCGGCCTTTGGTTTGCTTCTTCGGACGTCCGCAGTCTTTGGACATGTGTCCTGACTTTCCGCAGTTGTAGCAGGACCCCTTGAATTTGCCTTGAGCCTTCTTGATTGGTTGTTTCGGCTTCTTGGCTCTCGGTTCCGCCAGGTTGGACATCTCGTCAACTATCCGCTTTGTTCCTTTAGAGTCGGAAAATTTTTGGTTATCCTCTTCTATGCGCAACTTTAGGATCAGGTCTTCAAGTGTCATCTCCTTTTGCTTGTGCTTCAGGTAATTTTTGAAATCCTTCCACGACGGAGGGAGTTTCTCGATTACCGCGGCCACCTTGAATGATTCGTTTAGTGGCATGCCTTCAGCGTCCAGATCATGCATTATTATTTGCATGTCTTGGACTTGAGACATTATGCTCTTGGAATCCACCATCTTGAAATCCAAAAACTGGCCGACGATGAATTTCTTCAGTCCGGCGTTTTCGGTTTTGTATTTCTTCTCCAGAGATTCCCACAGGGATTTGGCTGTCTCAATTACGCTAAATACGATGTACAACGCATTGTCCAGTGCATTGAGAACGTAGTTACGGCACAGAAAATCCCCATGTGACCACGCTTCGCGAGCAGCCTGACACTCGGACTTATTTTCCGCAGCGGCTGGCGGGTCATCACGCAAAAACCGTACAAGGTTTAGCGTGGTTAAGTAGAACAGCATCTTCTGCTGCCATCTCTTGAAATCGGCTCCGGCGAATTTCTCCGGCTTCTCGGCATGCGGGATGGAGGTCGGTATGTCGTTGATCACGGCCATTTCAGTTTGCCAATATCGTTTTACGATTGTTGGCGGTCCTGTGACCTTTTTGTAATCTCCGCGGTATTTGACTTAGTCGATTTTACTCGACCGTCGGAACTTCCGGGAGGTTGCTGCCGAGAGGTAGCAAACTGAATTTGTTTACGTCGAGGCTAGTGTTGGACACTATCTCCGTAAAACGATATTGCTCCGCTACGGTGCTCACGGATAGCAGCAATTCGTTCCCAAGATACAACGATGTCGTCTCGGAATAGTAGCACTTCAAATTCCGAGACCGACGAACCTTTCCGTAGGATTTTCGGACTCTCGATGCAGAAGATGAGCTCTCTAATGCTTAGATGCTTGAATGCTTCGAATGATTGAATGAATGAATATTTCCAAAGGAGGGATCCTTTATATAGTAGGTGAAGAGGCAAGTGACCCTTGGCGAGGACTAATCCGAACCATCAGTTCATAACCCTTTAAAGGGTTCTGATCTCAGCCATTAGATCTGAAGAGTTATAACTCTTCAGATGGCTTTTAATCTGGTTCGTTAGATCTGAAGAGATTTTAACTCAATCTAATCTCGTCCGCTGGATTCGAAGAGTTATAACTCTTCATCCCATCTTTGATCTGAGCCGTCAGATTACTCCATTTAATCCGACGCTCCAGATCAGTCCCCTCGCTAATGGTCTGATCGTGACCCTTCAGTATCAACGATCCAGATCGCGCCCCATGCGATCTTGTTGCCATCTTCGATCCAACGATCGTCATCTGTCTGCCTAGTCAATAGCCCAGTCAGCGCTCTCCCTGCACAGTCATGTGTCACGCAGGCACACCACATCATCCGTGACCATGCCACGTCACTGCCACGTGGAGCATAAATGAAGCTCCTCAATGCTCCTAGTGCAAAGTGCACCAACAAAGCGCCCATTGCGCGCGTGCGCGCGTGGCGGGCTCGCAGGTGCGAGCACCTGCTCGCCCAAGGGTAGAGAGCACATGTGCTTTTTGTATTGACTGCAAAAGCACAGCAACACATATAAGGAAACATTGGCTTTCGCCAATTAGCGATGTGGGACTAATCCCCATCTTTCTCCTTAACGCTATTTTGAGCATGACTTTAAACACTTAATTTCTCATTCACCCGTAATTGGTTTTGAGCAAATTAATAGTCTAGATTTATCTACGCGAAATGTAGATTTCGATTTTGAAATCAAATATGACTTTCATCAACCGATGGTACTTTGATTTTGCCTCGCAAAATCATATCCAACAGTTAATTGATACTATCTTCTTAAAATAAGCATCTACACCAAACACAAAGTAACGTTGTTTAGTAGTAAGCAATGATTTTTCTCAAGTGTAAGCAATGATTTTTCTCAAGTATATCTTGTTATGATAGAAATAGTTTTCATGTTTAAGACTATAAAGGAAATTCATTTAATTTTCAAGAAGGAGGATGGTGCAGTGACTTAACAACTTGTCTAGCTCGAAAGAATACCCATTTAGGCTCTTCGAAACAAATGGCTACAGAACTTGCTTTTTCAGACATCTTGAGAAATAGTCAAGCATTTAATTCAAGTACAAAAGTAAGAGAATTTTGTCATATGCTACTCAATACTTGATTTTTCTGCTATTTAAGTGATTGTTTCTGTTAAATCCGACACTTTTATCTCGCTCTGGAAAATTATTCAGGAAAATTCCTTGAGTTCCGGGGATTGAAATGGTATTAAACTAAATATTTTGAGGGTTTGGTACAAGGACATCTAAATTAGGAGGGTGTAATAGTTTAAAACCCAAATTTTAGGGACGAAGTTCTGATTTAAGGGACTGGAGGGTTCTAAGTACAAAAGTGGCAACCCTAAAGGGGTCTCGCGTCGCTGCAATCGGCCACAACCCGATCCCTTTTCTTTTCCCCCGATTCCTTCGTCTTCTCCTTCGCCCGCACACCCTCCTCTGTCGATCGAAGCCGACGCCCCTCACTTCTCCCCTTTCCTCCGCCACAGCCGATGAACCTAAGCCTATCAATGACTGGCCGTGAGGTGCCGGTGCTCTACCATCCACACCGTCATGCTCAGTTGCCGCAAGCAACGCTGCCCTACACTCGTGAGTTTTCTTCATCCTCTCGATGGTCTGCGATCTTCCGCCCGAGTGGAGCTTCGCTTCTCTCGACTTCAACAGGTCGGCGTTGTCTTGCAAGCTTCCCTGAGATCCCCATGTCTTTAGATCAGTCCAGAAGCCACCGACCATCCCATGGGAGCTCCGCATCATCGCCAGAGCTAGCACCCGAGTTCTTCTGCGGCCATGATTAGGTTAGGGTTTGGTTTGTATTTGGTTGGTTGCCTTTCTTCTATCATACCAACAGACCCTTCTCCTTTGGGGTAGTCAGCTGGATTGGAGCAAGGAGGTTTGTCGGCAACACAGAACTAGGTAAGGATTAGGTTATTGCAGTATGGATTTGGATGAATCCTAGTATGATAATTTGCTAATCTTGGGCTACAGATTGTGGAGTACCATTCTGTGTTGGAATTGGGATCTTGATTTTTTGTTCGTGATCTGTTTTGGATGATGGGATTCGGTTGGATTTGGAGAGGTAAGCTTGTATTTATTTACTTTTCTATCTTGTTGTGTAGTATGGTTGATTACTGAATTCATGAAGGAAATGGTGATTAATTAAGAGCTTTAAATTATGTGATGGATTGGGTTATAGCAAGATTTGCATTGTAATGTCCTATCAAATCTCTACGCATGATTTGAATAGGTTTTGCTACCTTAGAGTTGGATAGGTTATTGTGGCTATTTATTTCAATTGGAACAATAGGTTAATTGTGGGATTCGATCGAGGATTTAACCTAATCTTAATTACATGAGGTAATTGGGAAACCTTTCATTTAATTAGAAGTGATTAAATGAACAAGAAATGATTAGGTTAATTCTGGTTTAGTTTGGGGATAAATTAGTTAGTTATTATATCCATGTAATAGCTAATTAAATACATTCTTGATACAGGAGTTTGATTTGATTAATGGACGGGTGGTTCTTTCGACTTTGATACGGACTTCTACTCTTTGGAGGTGGGTACTTCTTGCTTGTCTTCTTTAGATCCACGTTATCTTTATGCATGGCTATTTGTTATTGATGCAGTAGGTTGATATTGACCTTTATCTGCTACCGCTTTGTTATCCTGCTTGATACTTATGCTTGACCTTGGATATGATCTAAATTTTCTTCTATACAGTCTCGTTTATTTGTTATCTGATCCTGTATAGCATTGGTATGAGCATGAGTATGTGGATAGGTATTAGCATACCATTGTATGATATTTGCATTGGTTGATTCTGGTCATACTTGCCCGTGTGTCTAGGTATGGACTGATTGGGTTATTGTTGTATGTCACCTGATATTTGCATTGGTTGATTCTGGTCATACTTGCCCGTGTGTCTAGGTATGGACTGATTGGGTTATTGTTGTATGTCACCTGATATTTGCATTGGTTGATTCTAGTCATACTTGCCCGTGTGTCTAGATATGGACTGATTGGGTTATTGTTGCATGTCACCTGATGTCTGCATTGGATGATTCTGTTATTACTTGCATGTGCACTTAGATGCATGATGGTTAGGTTATTATACCTGTGATCGACCTATGCATGTTATGTTGAGTATGATGACCTGGTAGGGGTTGCATGAGTTTGAGTCATGCACCATACCTGCACTGTTGCATGCCGGCGATCAGCAACTCCCTTGTGGTTGAGCCTATCGTCTTCCGGTACATGATATGCACACACGGCCACTCATGGGTTAGTGGATACCGTTAGGTGTGTGCATTTGCCCTGTATTGCTCCGCACGGTCACTATTTGGAGGGTGGTTCCGGTACGTGGTAGCAGCCAGGGATCCCTTCTCTTCCCATAGACTAGAGGAGATGAGAGCGACGCTCCCCCATATATACATGAGGTAGGGGGCGGTCCCCCGCCAGCATCCTGTCCACTCGGTCACTCAGGAGTAGTGATGGCAGAGTGCGGACAGTGTCACAGCTCTACCCACTCGGCCGACACAACGTTCCTGTCTCGGTGGCTTGACTGATGTTAGGGGGTGACCATGACATTGCATCATGTGCATATGATGCATTGTGCATTTTGATTGTGATTGTTGCATTTATTTGCTGCACTTGTTTGACATGCATGTACAGGATATGCTTATGTGTGGTTTGATGACCCTGCACTAGCTCGTGTGGTACGAGTCTTTTATGGTATGGATAGACTGATTTCTGGTATGTACAGTCAGTTGTTATTTTCAGTTATACATATTCTGATATTCCTGTTGAGACTGTATCCTGTTGTTTCTTTATAGCTTATTCAGCTATTTTGTTCAGCCATGTATATCTATCTACATACCTGCGAGTCCACTTGGACTCACCACCCATCGTAATATTTTTGTTTTCAGGTTGATAGCTCGTCGGAGGAGTCCAGTTGCCAGTCCCGGGTCCCCACGACTCCATTGGATGGGAGCTTCCGCTGGTTTTGGTTTTCTTTTGGTAGCATAATATATGTTTTGTATTCGTTTTGTTACCGAGGGCTTGTATTGGATTTATTCGTACGGTATTGTATTTTGAGTCCTCTGTTGGACTATGTGTTGATTGTTTTGCTACGCGCCTGCCCAGGGGGCAGCTCAGGTGAGTTCTATGTTTCAGTGTTGCGTTGTTTCATTTTCTTATGTGTTATATATACCTATTTTGAGGCCTGAGGCCATTTTATAACTGCGTGGGTTTGTATGTATGTGTAAATTGTCCGCCGGACAGGGGAATGCTGTCCGATTTTATATTGGATCAGCGGCTCCAATGGTCTCGGGGCGTGACAGTTTCTTATACTTAGCTTGCATATTTTTGGTGTATCTAAATGTTTGACCTAGCTAGTTAGTGTTGGAATTTTTGAAGACCTGTATCTCCTCGATATTTGACTTAGTCGATTTACGACCGTCGGATCTTCCGGGAGGTTGCTTTCGAAGGAAGCAAAACTGATTGGTTTACGTCGAGGCTAGTGTTTGACACTATCTCCGTAAAACGATATTGCTCCGCTACTAGTGCTCACGGATAGCAGCAATTCATTTCCAAGATACAACGACGTCGTCTCGGAATAGTAGCACTTCAAATTCCAAGACCGGCGAACCTTTTCGCAGGCTTTTTTTACTCTCGATGTAGAAGATGGATGAGTGTCAATGCTTTAGATTGCAATGCTTGAATGAATGAAATGATCTAGTGGAGGGATCTATTTATATTGAGTGAAGAGGTAAGTACCCTTTGGTTCGGACAGATCTGGACCATTCATAACGAAAGGGTATAACTCTTTAAAGGTATTTTAATCTCGTCTCTTGATCTGAAGAGTTATAACTCTTCAGATCCCATCATGATCTCGGCCGTCAGATTAGAACATTTAATTCGACGCCTCAGATCCATCCTCCCTCTTCACAGTCAGATTCGAATCCGACGCTCCAGATCGCACCTGCCTGTGATCTATCCAGTTCTTTGATCCGACGCTCCAGATTGCATCTTCCTGCGATCTGTCCAGATCTTTGATCCGATGGCCACCATATATTCGCCCAATCCAGTCATCGTTCTCTACACAGTCACGTGCCACATAGGCACTGCCTCGTCATCGACATGCCACGTGGCGCCACCTGATCATGACATATCACATCGGCATGCCACGTGGTGTCACCTGATCGCGACACGTCATCGCCACGTGGAGCATAAATTAAAGCTCCTCAATGCTCCTCGTGACGATGCGAGACATGCCACGTGGCATCACCTGATTATGACACGTCATCGCCACGTGGAGACCTCTTGTGCTTTTGTGTTAACAACATTAGCACAAGAATACATATAAGGAAACATTGGCTCTCGCCGGTTAGCAATGTGAGACTAAAAGCCCCATCTTTTCCCTTAATGTTCATTTGAGCGTATCTTTGAACAATTAATTTCTCATTCACCCTTAATCGGTTTTGAGCATATAAATAGTCCAGATTTATCTACGTGAAACGTAGATTTCGATTTTGAAGTCAAACTTGACTTTCAACGATCGATGGCATCAAAATTTTGCTTTGCAAAATCGTATCCAACAATTAGTTAATGATTCAATTTACTAAAAGATGACCATTTAATCACAATCAGATAATTTGGGATTTTACCAAAATCGAACAGGATATCTTTATGGGTTTTCTGCTGGCAACATCTAGATAGCAACACAGGAGCAAGTATCAAATATCAAATTTGGCATAAAGAGTTCATTAGACATGAATATAATTATGAATCTATGAATCAATATATCAACAAGAGTATAAATAAGCTCAATTGGTGGAAGATAGCAAGTCAGAGATTGAAGAGGAATACCCATCAATCTAATTTTTATTCTTGGATGTACAAAAGTTTCATCCAAGCTAATGCATATTGTTAGAACTACAATAATAAAATGATTAACGAGATTTTTCCAACCTCAGGCGACCGACCCGGCCTTACGGAAGTTTCCCACCCGCCGCTAAGGTAAATCGGGAAGCGCTCGCGGGCGGTCTACAAGCTCAGCGTCTCAGGGTTCGCGCCCCATTTGGAGGAAAAATTCTTGCAAATACGTCGTAGCTGGGGATCGAACCGCGGATGCCTGGGATAGCAACTAGTCGCCCTACCGCTGCACCATAGCCCCGAAGGCTAAAAAAATTATCCGGGTAAACTTTTTATAGTGACCAACCTCACCGCCGAAGCGGCCTCATATTCAGAAACCCCCTAAGGGATTTTTGGAGGCACGGTTCCACTAAGTTGATAAGAGGTTTCACTGTCAAGACAGTACCTCAGTCAACGATCCCTCAAAGAGGGGATTTTTTTGTTGCTAAGAGGACTCGAACTCGAAACCTCAGGCAACACATGTCTCCATGCTTACCACTTGACATAAGTCACTTTGACGAACCTACAATAATAAAGACATTTATTAATTTCAATATATAAATCAATCAAGCTCTAAGTTTATAAAATTAAACTTTGATAGTACCCGTAGATGTCAATTCTTCTTCATATGTGTCGTCAAGGCCAAACGAGTTGTTGAGCAAGAGTTGCTTCGGAAGCTCACTGGGGCAGGCGCCCTCAACCTCCCGGGCGCCCCCATGGTCCCGGGCGCCCCGGATGCCTCGGGCGCCCTGGGGCCAAGCCAACGAAGCGATAGAATTCAAGTCAGCCGAGAAGCCAGCAGACCAAGTCAACCTAGGCGCCCCCTGTGTCCCAGGCGCCCCCGTCAGCTCCGAGCCCGATTCTGGAGGGATAAGCCTTGACCGAGCTTCAGATGAGGGTTCTCGGATCCGAAGGCACGTGTCAGGCGCCCCCAGGAGGGCTATAAAAGGGGCTCGACCCCCAAGGCTTCGACATCAATTCTTCTAACGCCTCTACGCTCTTCGACTCAAGCGCTCTGCTCCGGAAACCTCCGATCTCGAGATTCAAGCGCCGACGACGACCCTCCGCACCGAAGAACGATCTACACCGGGCGTCGGTAACAAAGAGCGTAATTGTACTTTTTACTGCACTATTACTGTACAAAATTTTGTAATAACTTACGCGATTATAGAATTGCCCGTAGTAAACGGTCAAGGACCGTGGGCCTTGGAGTAGGAGTCAACCGCGACTCCGAACCAAGTAAATCCTTGTGTTCGTGTTTGTTTTTGTGTTAATTTTCCGCTGCGTAATTTCTCTCAATCTAATCCGAAACGGTTTTACGATATTCATCCCCCCTCTATCGTATTCTCTCGATCCAACAAGTGGTATCAGAGCGGGGTAGCTCAAATTTGGTGCAACCACCAATTTGGGAGTTTTTCGGATTTACGAAATTTTTAATCTTATTTCTTTTCCCGTTAATCGAGTTTGGTGCAATACCACTCGATCTTTTTTGTCTTTTTCAATTTTGAATTTTCATTTTTTCACCATAAGTCAGAATTGATAAAACGATCAATTTTTGAAAATCTGTCATAAACTTTTTTTTATTATTTTAATAGTTTTTTTCGAAATTCATGCTACCTTAATTCGAGCAAATTTTTTCTCAAACATTGAATTCCTATTGTTTTTCATTAATCAGAATATTCATTTTCTAAAAATTTGGTCTCAAACTTTTTTATTATTATTCTGCCTCGAAATTCGTGTAATATTTATTTTGGGCTATTTTTTTCTCCCGCACTACTAATCCAAGACCAAGTCTTGGTACATTTCTATTTTATTTGTGTGCAAGATTTATCCTTAATGGCCAATCAAGAATGGAACAGTGGTCGTCCGCCTCTATTCTCTGGCGAGAACTTCAGAACCCGGAAGGGTCTAATGGAATCCCACCTAAAGGCCCATCTAGATCTATGGATGATAATCCAAACAGGATTTACAGTACCTACAGAAGATGGAATGTCGATCGCCTGGGATAAATTAGACGAACCAACTCTGAGGAAGATCGAGGCAGATGCAAAGGCGACTGCAATACTACAATGTGGCCTAACCAATGAAGAATTGAAGCAGGTTGGATCCTTCAACTGTGCTAAAGAGATGTGGGAGAAGCTGATCAATCTACACGAAGAGAGCTCCGATATTGAGATCTTAGAAGAGTTAGCACATGACTTCAAAAGTGACTCCGGATCAGAAGATGAGAAAGAATCCATACCTGATTGCGAATCCAAGCTAGATTTAGAAGACGAATTGACTGAGACGGTAATCGATTTTAAATTCTTTTCAAAATTAGAATTAAATAATCAAACAGATACTGTGATGGTCGAGGAAGGTGTAAATTCTATTTCAGGGAAAACTCTAAGAAAACTGCAAAAGAGGCCTCAACCAGTACCTGAGTCCGACTCAGACTCAGAATCTAACGACGAAGAAGGGGATCATCGGAAGCAGGTCTGAATGGCTCGCGACCACTACAAAATGCCGAAAAAATAGTCAAGCAAAAGAAAGATGAGTAACTTTTCATATGAAAATTTAATTCATAATATTGCTGATTTTGAAAATCCAGAATATTATTACGATTATGACGTGACTTAGATGATTACTTTTCTCGCTTATGTTTTTTTTTGCTTAGAATTAGGATTGGTTAGTTTAAGGACTAAAATGATTTAATTAAAATTTGAACAACATAGTATTGGGTGGAGGTGAGATGATAGTACGTTAGGAAAACCTTTACGGTGGAACTAGCCGAAGCTACCGATCCAAGACCCAAACTAGTTAGACCAAAATCTTTCAAGAAGTAATTTGATGATGAATTTTCTATAAAAGACTTTGTCAAGGAAAGGGTTGATGATCCAATAAGGCTACGACCAAAGAAGGCCTAGTGCCTCGCCAAGACCTGGAAGCCAATTACTGAAAATCAAATTCACTTTACTATTGTCAAATTTGAATCTAACACAAAATTCAATTAATCTTAGATTCATAACAAATTTTTCAAAATTAATAAAATTAACCATGTTTTCAAAATTAAAATATTTATCTCACAAAACACATAAGGTTAACATGCTTGATCACGTAAAACTGGTTGAGATATCTAGGACCTAAAAGCATGATTCACTATCATTTTAAATAAAAAGGTTTGCAAAAGTTATTCAAACTTACCTCTATTTTTTTAATTTATTATACAGTACCCTACTTTTTCATTCCTAACATTTTTTTTGAATTTCATGTCAAATATCACAATAAATAGAGTCTAGGGCTTGTTTTGATTTAGTCATTGATTGGTCAAACAAAGTCAACATAGTCAAACCCTAGTCAACATAGTCAAACCTGGTCAACACTGAAGTTCCTTAAGGTACTTAGATAAAGTCAGACAGTGTCAGATACAGGGGGAGTTTTTTGTTTCTTTTTCGAAAAATTCAGATTTTTCAAAAACCTTATGCTCTAAAACTTATTAACATTTCAAAATAAGGTTTTCAAAAATTGGTTCAAAACCCTTGGTATATTACTATCTCTTTGAAGAATTATTATCATTTCAAAATATTTTTTTCGAAAACTGTGTTATTATTCCAAATTGAGTTTTCAAAAATTTATCTCCTTGAAAATTATCATACTCAAAAGGTTGTTCAAAAATGTCTTTTAATATTGATAAACCCTAAAGACACAGTGGAGATCTTCTTCATGATCAATAAGGACTCCTAGGATGTGTCAAACTTAGGGGGAGTCTAAAAGAAAACTATCTGAATATTATTTTTCAAAAAAAAATTTTGACAATTACTTTTTGGAATTATTAGATAATTCTTTTGATCTGAACCAAATCCTAAGGACTCAGAGGAAGAGGACTTGTGGTCAACAAGCTTCCTAGGACTGGGTCAAATTTAAGGAGAGATCATATTAAAAGAGTTATTAAACATTTTAAAATAATATACTTTTATGCACTACATTTTTAAAATCATGTTGAAAGTATAAGTAATTTATCTTTCAAAATACTATTTTTCAAAACTTTTATGGCTTATAAAATTGTTTTGAAATACTCTTTGAAATTATATTTACTTGAGTTTGGAGAATTTCCAGGACACTTAAGGAAATGTCCTTATAGTTAACAAGGTTTCTTAGGATTGTGTCAGACTAGAAAAGAAACCAAGTCAAGTAAAGTATTATGTTTTCAAAATAACATTGTTCAAGAGTACTTATTGGTACTTATATTTATCAAAAATGCATAACATCCTTCAAAAGTACTAATACTGTTTCAAAGCACTAATGTTTACAAAGTACGAATATTTTTTTTGTGCAATACTAAACATGTTTCAAAGAATAATTTTTTCAATCTTTTTCAAAGTGAAAATGTGTTTCAAATTTTCTTTTGCATAACATTTTTTTAAGTATTCTTCCAAATGTACTATTTGTTAAATAAAAATATTTTTATGAGAGCAATCCTTCGAAAAATCTTTTCTAAATGAAAGTTTTTCTAAGGCAATAGTGTTCTAAGTGCGTGAATTTTCTAAAAACTTGCCTACAAATACAAAATATTTTTAAAATTCACAATACTTTTCAAAGTGGAGTTTCTCTTTGGTACAATTTAAGCTACTTGCTATATGATCCTGTCGCCGAGCGTAGTGGAGCCGCAACCGGAATGACGGTGTAGCGATGCGTGACGTGGATGCTGACGGGGCGTCCTCGCGCAGAATGGCAGCGTCGTGGGGGGTGTCCTCCGGCCGAATGGAAGTGGATGTCGCCTGGTGCAGGGCCAACCGACTGGAGGTGAACCTGCTGAGGAAGATGACCGTTAGAAACCTGCCGGGAAGAGTCCCGGCCAGGCACTCCGACGGTCAAGTCAGTACTCCGATGAACCAGAAAATAATGGAGCACTGGAAAAATGAGAGGCTTCGCGTGCGCGTGTATGCGTACCTGATAATGAGGAGTGGAGTGGCTTATATAGCCGGGGAAAAGGACCAAGCATGGCTTGTGTCAGGATCTTCTGACAGGGTCAGAAGATATGGTATGGTGATGTCGGTATGAGTATGGCCTGTGTCAGGATCTTCTGACAGGGTCAGAAGATATGGTATGGTTGTGTCGACTGTAACCATCCTTCTTTGTCGTATGCTATTTGTCTTACGTGAGGACAGAGACAGGTTTCTGTCAGTCTCTGACAGGCGGCGCGCCTGTCAGAGTATCAGTTCGCATGAAGGATGATAGCCTGTTGTCGGCAGCTGGGCCGGTGTATTTTGTCTTTATCCCAGGGTGATTCCGAGAGAGTGCCTGAGTGGACACCGGGACGACCCGCCCGGATGGATATCAAACATGTGCTTAATGGACTGCCGGGCGGATGCACTCGGATGAACGAGGCGTGTAAGCCTTAATGTGGCCGGGCGGCAATACCCGACCAAATGATTAGGCGTGTAAGCCTTAATGTGGCCGGGCGGCAATACCCGACTCACCGAGGCGTGTGGCCCTTATGTGGTCGGGCGGCAGTACCCGACTAAACGATTAGGCGTGTAAGCCTTAATGTGGCCGGATGGGTTTTACCGATAGGAGGACCGCTATATTTATTCTGACCGGCCACCTTGCGTCCGACTGGCTGGCATAGACCCTGGGTCCGGCTAGGGTGTCCGGCTGGCTACCTGCACAATGACGTGGACCCTGAAGTCGGCCATGCCGTTCGCCACGTTGGCTGTTCATACGGTGCCAAAGATAGGGCGGGATCACTATACTTTTAGAATTATACTAAGTATTTTTATTTTCAAAACTCATAAGCTCTGATACACACATTTCTTTCTTAAATCTTCTTTCAAAAGCTCCTTATTGATATATGGCCAAGGGGGAGAGAAATAGAAAAGAGAGAGAAATTTTTTTTTTATCTCGTTTTCACAAAATGCTAAGTATTTCTAAGTGCTTTAAAACTGGTCTAAGCATTTTTAAAAGTACTTTCAAAATTTCTAAAGAGCTTCAAAATTGTCTAAGTGCATTTATTTTAAAAATAGTTTTATTCCTAAGTAAAATTTTCCTTAGTAAACAAAGTTTGTCTGAGCAAAACCTTTGAAATTTTTGGGCAAATGTTTCTAAGTAAAGTTTTCTTGGTAAACAAATCTTTGTTTTGGTAAAAACTTGTCCATTTAAAGATTTTTTTTAAATAGTTTTAAATGCACAAAATATGTTCCAAGGAAATTTTTCTACGTGTGCAAAAGTTGAAATTTTTTAAAGGAAATTTGTTTTCAAAATGTTAGCTAAGTAAGCTACTGTTAAGTTTTTCTTAAAAATCATGTTGCAAGCTTTTGCAAGTTTTTTAAATATCTTAAAATATAAGGAGAAGAGTTGTCACATTAAGGGGGAGCTTCATGCATTTTCAAAACATCCATTACTTTGAACATCATTTCTCTTTGAAAAATTATGAAATCCATTACTTAATGTTTTTCTTGACAACTATGTTTTTTGGGAAATTGTGAAATTCATTACTTAAAGTTATTTTGGAAAAACTCAAAAATCCCTCTTAGATATTTTGTTCATCCATGAATATCTTTTTTGATATATGTCAAAGGGGGAGGAAAGGTCAAAGTTAAGTGTTTTATAACACAATACTTCTAGGTTGCAGGGAAAAGGGAAAATAAAATTTTTAAATTTTTTTACAGTTCAAAACTACACTGGTTCTTTTACTCTGCTCAAATTCATTTGGTCTTAACTGTCTTGCTTAAACTATTATAATTTTTACTTAACTTTGAATTGTGTTGCCATAAATCAAAAAGGGGGAGATTGTTGTTGCAGGAAGCACCATATCGAACCTTGTTTTGATATTGGCAAAGGATTCAAAGTTAAGTACTATTTGTGATCTAACGATGTTACTCAAGTGTGCAGAACGAAGTCCTGGCGAAGGGCTGCTAGGCACCTAGCGAAGGACCGCTAGGCATCGAAACCCTAAGACCTGGCGAAGGGCTGCTGGGCACCTAGCGAAGGGCTACTAGGAGTCGAAGACCTAGCGAAGGATTGCTAGGCACCAGGCGAAGGACTGCTTGGTAACGAAGACCTGGCGAAGGACTGCTAGGCACCAGGCGAAGGACTGCTTGGTAACGAAGACCTGGCGAAGGAATGCTAGGCACCAGGCGAAGGACTGCTTGGTAACAAAGACCTGGCGAAGGACTGCTAGGCACCTGGCAAAGGACTGCTGGGCAAAAGTCCAACTGGAGGAGCCGGTTGGTAACAGGTAAATTCATGTGAGAGGAGTAGGTGAGGACGCGTTCCCCGTCGAGGGAACAGTAGGCGTCGGTTCGACCTAGGTTCCATTTTGGAGACCCAAAGTCAAAACTAAGACAGTTACGGCTGTAAAAATCACTAACATTCTTGCTTTATTATGTTTGGTACTAACCCTGGATGTAGGACCGAAGGAATAAGTTCCTGCAACTCAGAACGCCCCAAAGGAGAAGGGCAGCAGCTGGGTTAGGCGCCCGGGAGGTCCCGAGCGCCCAAGGTCAAGGCCAAACGAGAAGTTGAGCAAGAGTTGCTTCGGAAGCTCACTGGGGCAGGGGCCCTCAAGCTCCCGGGCGCCCCCATGGTCCCGGGCGCCTCGGATGCCTCGGGCACCCTGGGCCCAAGCCAACAAAGCAATAGAATTCAAGTCAGCCGAGAAGCCAGCAGACCAAGTCAACCCGGGCGCCCCTGTGTCCCGGGCGCCCCCGTCAGCTCCGAGCCCGATTCTGGAGGGATAAGTCTTGACCAAGCTTCGGATGAGGGTTCTCAGATCCGAAGGCACGTGTCAGGCGCCCCCAGCGTCTCGGGCACCCCCAGGAGGGCTATAAAAGGGGCTCGACCCCCAAGGCTTCGACATCAATTCTTCCAACACCTCTACGCTCTTCGACTCAAGCTCTCTGCTCCGGAAACCTCCGATCTCGAGATTCAAGCGCCGACGATGACCCTCCGCACCGAAGAACGATCTACACCGGGCGTCGGTAACAAATAGCATAATTGTACTTTTTATTGCACTATTACTGTACAAATTTTTGAAATAACTTGCGCGATTATAGAATTGCCCGCAGTAAACGGTCAAGGACCGTGGGCCTTGGAGTAGGAGCCGACCGCGACTCCGAACCAAGTAAATCCTTGTGTTCGTGTTTGTTTTTGTGTTAATTTTCTGCTGCGTAATTTCTCTCAATCTAATCCGAAACGGTTTTACGATATTCACCCCCCCCCTCTATCGTATTCTCTCGATCCAACAAGCTTTTGTCATAGTAGGATCCTGATTTGTGTTGATTACCTTTGGTGTACCTTTAGGTATGACTTCTATGAACTTGGTAAGCAGCCAAACAAAAGACTCAATTTTCTCATCACTTATAAAGTAGCAATCAAAAATAATTATTTGATGATGATGATTAACTCCTACAAATGGTGAAAAAATCAACCCATATTTGTTGGTGTTATATGTTGTATCAAATACAACCACATCACCAAATACATTATATGCAGAGCTTGAGAGATGATCCGTCCAAAAACACTTACTAAATTTGCTATCTGAATCAATTTCGTATTCAAAGAAAAAAGTTAGTTTTTTCTCCTTTTCAGATGCAAATAGCTCAATTAGTGTTTCAGCATCGATACCCTTTTGTTCATCCCTTTGATCTCTCTCAAAGTTTTTAATATCTCTTTCTAAACAGTCTATCTGCTCGGGCCCTCTATACTCTATCTCCAATAATTGTATTTGTTGGCAAATTGGCACATTAACCTCTGAAAATTATTGAGTCAATTCTTTTTTTTCTATTGAAACTTTACGATGTGATCATAGCAAATGCACTTTTGAAGGAGTTGAGAGTGGATGTTTGTGACCTTCCATGAAATTAGTAACAACCCAATTAGTTCCAGTTTATTTCTTGACAAGTGAAATCTTTGATTTACAATCAATTCGAACTTTGCCATATGCACTTTCCTTTATCGAGTGATCACCTTTTGCTTATTTATTCTGTTGATCATCTATTTGTCCTTCTTTAAAACATACAAATGTTTTCCATACTATTTCATTTGTCATCTTATGTTTCTTGCTACTATATATCCTTGCACTAAATCCGAATTCAAGTGCATATTGATTATAGAATGAAAATGTCTCATCTATTGATGAGAATTCCATCCCATATTTTAGCTTTCGATCATTTTCAACTTGAGGAATAAATAGTTGATTATCACTGCGATTTTCATCCATTGTTGGGAAACTCTGCGTATTATCATCATACAACAAGAAATAATTTTCTAAATCAAAAAGTCATTTCTAAAAAAAAAGGATGTTGTTGGATTGCCAAATATCCATTTCTAAACTTGGTTAGTAATCTAACATCACAGTATATTCTATGTGATAAGCAGAAATCAACGGTAGATTGGAGCTGAAATCTAACCATTGAAATCATATAAAAAAATTTTATCAGGTTCATACAGACTGAACATTACAATTACAATTCAACGGCATAAAAATCATACTGAAATCACTCTAATTTTCACATTGAAGGCATTCTAATTTTCATATAATCTAATATAAATGTCTAACAAATTCAGAGGTCTAGAACGAAAAACTGAATAAGCACCTTTATAAGAGGCAAAGAGAGGGAGCAGATCGGCCTAGCTGCGCTGCGTCATCGATACTCTGCTGCGCTGCAGAGAGGAGGCAAAGAGTGGGCGCGGGAGGCAAAGAGAGGGAGAGTTGGCCTAAGCCTGGCTTCGACCTCCGACAAGAGCGAGAGGGAGGGCTCCACGAAGCCCTAGCTTGGAGGAGGGCTCAACTAAGCCCTAGCTTGGCTTTGGCCTCCGACGAAAGAGAGAGGTAGGGCGCTTGGCTTCGGCCTCCTACAAGAGAGGGAGGGAGGGCTCGTCGGCGAAGAGAGGGAACGTGAAGAGTGTTAGAAGTGGGAACGTGTGAGCACACGTCCCCAATGAGGTGGCCACGTTTTTCCCTCCCTCCCCACTAAATGTGGCCTCTTGCTCTCCTATAAAAGCCATAGGAAGAGGACAAGATTAGGAGGTGAAAAATCTTGTTTCGTGCAAGTGCAAGTGAGGCAAGAGACAAGAAGAATTCGAGAGGAGATCATCCATAGTTCGAGGGATTTGGTTCGTGATTCCGAGAGGGGAAGAGCTTTCCGATTCCGTGATCGTTCTTCCGACGACAAGCGCGAAGAACAACGAAGGACGCGTTGAAACCACTGTAAGTGTTTACCATTTTTCAATATCGTAGATTCGTTCAGAATTCATGCTTAGATTAACAATGGTATCAGAGCTTAGATTCGTTCTAAATAACATGAAATTGCTTCGCCGGAAAATCGCGACTTTGTGTCGGCAGATTTTTTTCAAGTCGGTCGACTTTGTGTCGGCAGATTTTTTTTTCGAGTCGGTAAAATAATTGTTAGCGTTACGAACCGACGATCCCACTCGGTCGTGTTGCACACTACCGATTAACCTCGTTCGTCGCGGTGAAAACTTTGACCGGTCGAAGCAGTAGCAAACTCGAAAAAAAAATGAAATTTTTTTTCATGCAAACTTAATCCAATGAAAATATATATATATATATATATATTTGCATGCTTTTTTATTGCTTCCATTAAATTAGCAAATTTAATCGGTCGATTAAAAAAAATTGCATGTTTTTTTATTAAATTAATTAGCTTTGTGCTTTAATTAATTGCTTGGTTGAATTTGTATTAAAATTTAGCTATTGGTTATTGGAACTAGACCAAAATTTGATTAAATAGATTGGATTTTAGTTAGAATTAATTAAATCCGATTAAGTTGGTTCATTTCAACTAGAATTTAAATTATTAGTTAATTTAATCAGACCAACTTGAACCAACTATGTTTATGTCTAGTTCGAACCATTAGTTGGTTTGACTAGACCATATTGATCCAATAAAATCAGGATCTAGTTCAAACCACTAGTTAATTTAATCAGATCAGTTTAATACAAACCAGAACCATTTTGTTTGGTTCGAACAATAGATTTGACTTTAAATTAAGTGAGCAAACGACTAAGATAAGTCATCCCTGTCTGATTAGATCAGTTCTAATGAGGATAATGGACCCAGACTAAGGATTTGATTTCCCAATCGATCGGCCCAAGGTGTTAGTCAATAGAGCTCCCAAATCAAGAAAATTTGTTTTTCATATCTGTTTATGACTTTGTGGGTTTATGCATAATTGTGAATTGAATTGAACCAGTTTTGTTACTGGTTTGTCGGTTTTGTACTGTCATTGTGTATTTCAATTCCAGATGCCGAGATTTATTACCACAATGACTCGTCGAGATGTGCGACGGAATCATTTGAGGGAACAGATAGAGGAGATTGACTACCGCCCACATCTAGGCATCCAAGAGCATATGGGAAGGCTTGATCGTCTATTTTGGAAACTCGAACAGGAAGAGTTCCCAGTCCTAGATAACTACCGGATCGGGGCATTGATTCATTCATTGCCGAGGCGTGGTGGAACAGCTGCAAGATGTATCTGGGGATGCTTTGAGGGGCGTATCTCATATACCGAGCTGTGTAGAGAACTACTTCGCCTAAACTTTTCGGAAGAAGATCTGGAAGACTCGGAGGACGAACTAGAAGAGAATCCAGAAATGGATCCAATTATAGAAATCGAGGAGGATCTTGAAGAATTCGAAGAAGATCCAGAGATGGATCCAATTGAAGAATTCGAGGAGGATCCTATAGAATCGGTGGAGGATCCTGAAGTTAAACTACCTCTCATCAAGTCTGGGATGAAAGGGATAGTATTTACCACCGCGCTAGTGTTTGCCCTAGTGGGAGTGATACTAGCTTATCTAGTCTATTAAAGTCTTGTCTTTGTTACTGTTGTTATGTACAAACAGTATTTGCTCGTTTAGTTTTTAAGAGTCAAGTAGTGTTTACTGTCGTTGTGTATGAACAGTTTTATTCTATGAAAAGTTATGTTATGTGTTAACAAAACTTCTTAATGATTAGTTCATTTCATTTGAATGATAAGTTCATTTATGATTAGTTCATATGATGGGATGTATGTAAAATAACTAATAAATGTTTATTAGATTGGATATACGGAGGATGAGTGGGAACGTAGTTACCACTTGATTTTGAAAACCAACTCTAATTTACAAAGAGTTAGTTGTTAATTACATGCATATGAGTTACACTGAATGACTAAATAATACGTTTATTTATGTTAGATCATGGCAACGAAGAACATAATAGCTGAACTCAACAAAGGAGAAAAATTAAATGGGGACAACTACAAAATATGGCACCTTAAGATACAATATGTACTTGAGGAACAAGAAGTTCTAGAAGCTGTTAATCAATTTATGGTAGAACCTGCAGATGGTTCTACAACTCAGCATAGACGTGATCTTGATGCCTATAAGGCATGGAAGAAAAAGGACTCCACTGCTAAGGGTATTTTGATTAGTTCAATGGTAGATGACCTGGTATATGAGTATGAGCCATTACCATCGGCTCATGCTGTCTGGGTTGCCCTGAGAGATAAATACAGTGGAGTTAGCTTAAGCAAGCTTCGTCAGCTGACAATCAAGTTTGACAGCTGTAAGAAACGCCCGAATATCTCCATGACCCAACATCTGAGGGAAATGGGGAATATGATTCGAGAACTGAAAACTGCTGGTCATGAGTTGACTGATGAACAACAGGTTCAAGCAGTTATCCGTTCCCTTCCTGATTCTTGGGAATTGATGAAACAGAACCTCACACATAGTGAAAGTATTAAGACTTTCATTGACGTCTCCGCCATGTTGAATTAGAGGCGGAGAGAATAGAATCCGCAAGAATTTCTGGACAAGCTTTTGTAGCTGAAGGCTCTGGATCCAAGAATAAGAAAAGATGGTTCAAGAAAGGAAAGGGAAAGGGAAAAGGGAAAGAAGTTGCTGCTGCTGGGCAAGGCCCAATCAAGAAGAATATTAAAGGAAAGAAATATGGACAGAAACCGAAGAGCAAGTTGACTTGCTATAACTGTGGCAAGAAAGGCCACTTTGCTCAGGAATGCACTGAGCCGGAAAAGGTAGATCCATATTTATTTTCAATTCACGAGCATTATGTTGCTAGTTCAGTGTTGTTAGCTGATTCTTATCCTTTGTGGATTATAGATTCAGGAGCAACGAACCATGTAGCTCGTGATCGAGCTACATACGTGAGTACCGTCGAGTACCAGCTGGGAATAAGTGGATATATGTGGGAAACACTGCAAGAATTGAAGTCAAAGGAATTGACACTTGCAAGCTCAACCTACGTGGTGGACATACCCTGTTTCTGCATGATGTCCTTTATGCTCCTGAAATTCGACGGAATCTAGTTTCTGTAACTAGTCTTCTTGATTTGGGTTATTGCATAAATTTTTTCAGTCGTTGTGTGGAACTTCGTATTAACTCCGTGTTAATTGGATGTGGTTATGTAATGAATGGTTTCATGGTTCTTGATGTAGAACAAGATATTAATTATGGAATTAATAGTTGTTTTTCAAACATTGCTCTTACTAGTGATGCTAATATTAATGAGGAAGTTTGGCATGCTAGACTAGGACATATCGGACAAGAACGGATGAATAGATTAGCTAAGGAGGGTCTATTGGGCACTCATGCTAAGATTAACCTGTCCATATGTGAGCATTGTCTTGTTGGAAAAGCAACAAGGAAACCATTTGGTAAGGCTATAAGAGCTGATTCACCATTGCAATTAATTCATTCGGATGTATGTGGTCCAATGAATGTGAAGGCTAGACATGGAAGTTCCTATTTCGTTACATTTATTGATGACTTCACACGTTTCGGTCATGTGTATTTGATTTCTCATAAATATGAAGTATTAGATTGCTTCAAACGTTATTTGAACGAAGTTGAGAATCAATTGGATCGTAAGGTTAAAACCTTACGCACTGACCGTGGAGGTGAATATTTGTCTGATCAGTTTAAGACAATATGTTACGAAAAAAGGATTATTAGACAGCTAACGATCCCTGGAACTCCACAGCAAAATGGGGTTGCTGAAAGAAGAAATAGAACTCTTCTAGATATGGTTAGGTCTATGATAGCTCAAGCTAATTTACCTATTTCCTATTGGGGAGATGCATTATTAGCCGCTACCTATATACTTAACCGAGTGCCTTCTAAGTCTATTCCATCTACACCATATGAACGTTGGACAGGCAGAAAACCAGATTTGAGTAATCTGAGACCTTGGGGGTCAGCTGCCTACGTTCATGATATGACTCACAAATATGGAAAACTAGGACCAAGGGGTAAAAAGTGTATCTTTATAAGGTATTCTGATACTTCTAAGGGTTATGTTTTTATTGGTGAGCAGCAAGATGGAACCATCTCTGAAATAGAGTCTAGAGATGCGATTTTTCTCGAAACTGAGTTCCCAACAAGAGGTGAAGTTGATAAATCGATTCCTCTATTTTCTATAGAGGAGGAGGATATTGTTCCTTTATTAACAAATCAGGAATCACAGGAGAACCCTGAATCTAGTCTACCCAGTGGGAGTGATTTGCCAATGAATGAATCAGTTTCAGTTTCTCAACAGTCATACCTGCGGAGGAGTAATCGCAAGATTATTCCTAAAAGAAGGTTTGACATTGAGAATGAGGCATTAATGATTCTCCCTATTGACGATGAGGAACCTCGAACGGTTGAGGAAGCATTGAGATGCTCAGTTAAAGAAAAATGGAGAATTGCAATGGATGAAGAAATGGAGTCTATGAGAAAGAATCATGTTTGGGATTTAGTTGATCTTCCTCGGGCCGAAGGGCTATTGGGAATAAATGGATTCTCAAAATCAAGAGGAAGGCAGATGGATCGATTAAAAGATACAAAGCTCGTCTAGTTGCAAAAGGATATACCCAAATGGAGGGTATTGATTTTGAAGAGACGTTTTCCCTGTTGTGAAGTTTGTGTCAATACGTGTCATTTTAGCTATAGTGGCACAATATGACTTGGAATTACATCAGATGGATGTAAAAACGGCTTTCCTTAATGGTAATCTTGACGAGGAAATCTATATGGCACAGCCAGAAGGTTATATTGCTGAAGGCCAAGAGGATAAAGTATGTAGACTTAAAAAGTCTATATATGGGCTAAAGCAAGCGTCGAGACAATGGAACATAAGATTTAATGAAGTCATTTTATCTTATGATTTCGAAATGATCAATGAGGATCATTGTGTATACCTCAAGGAGGATAAAGGAAAGATTGTCATATTATCATTATATGTTGATGATATGCTAATAGCTGGAAATGACATACAGTTTGTGATAGAAATCAAATCGTGGCTTTCATCACAATTTGACATAATAGATATGGGAGAAGCCGAGTACATCTTAGGGGTAAAGATCATTAGAGATCGAACAAAAAGACTTTTGGGTTTGTCTCAAGAGGCTTATATTACTAAGATGTTACAACACTTCAATATGTCAAACTGCAACATTGAACAAACTCCTGTAGCGAAAGGTACTGTTCTGAGCAAAAGTATGTATCCCAAGACTCCTAATGAAATAGCCGAAATGAAGAAAAAACCATATGTCAGTGCCATTGGTAGCTTAATGTACACTATGTTGTGTACACATCCTGATATCAGCTATGATGTTGGCTTAGTTAGCCATTTCCAGTCAAACCCAGGATCGAGACACTGGAAGGCGGTGAAGAGAATATTCAGATATCTCAAAGGGACGGCAGATTATTGTCTCTGCTTCCATGGATCAAAGTTGAGTCTGAAGGGCTATACAGATGCAGATTGGGTAGGAGACCTTGATGACAGAAAATCCACATCGGGTTATGTATTCTTGCTGAATGGTGGCGTCATCTCATGAAATAGCAAGAAACAGACTTGAGTAGCACTGTCGACAATGGAAGTCGAATATGTGGCTTGTGCAGTGGCTGTACAAGAAGTTGTCTGGTTAAGAAGGTTCCTGAAGCATTTGAAGATTGCTGAGGATAGTGGGAGTCCCGTTACATTATATTGTGACAATCAAGCTGCAATAGCTTTTTCCAAGGATCCCAAATATCACAGTAAAGGCAAGCATATAGAAATTAAGTATAATTATGTAAGGGATATTGTGGACAAAAGAAAGGTAGTCCTTGAGTATATTCTTACCCGTGCTATGCTTGCAGATCCTTTTACTAAGCCATTGACTAAAGAGTCATTACTTGGTTTTGTGAAGTCTTTGAGACTTTGTAAAATGTAACACATTGTAAAACAATTAAATATATGAAAGTGCCATGATTTATTCAGTGTTTATTGGTGTTACATTTTGGATAAAGTCTCGATAAGCATGTTGGCAGGTTGAGATTGGTTCACTCACATGGACAATCATCTCTATTTGTTGAGTATAAATAGAGGTAAGACTATTACTTATGGGATAGCTTATGTAGCTATAAATAGAGACATATTCATAAGTTGGAATCGCCTTGATTTTGTATCAAGATGAGATTATTTATGTAATGATCGGAGTAAATGAACCCACCATTTACTGAATCTGCTTATAGCCAGATAGGAATTCATAAGTTGAATTCAGGATTAGACATTAGGTATGTCTAGATCAAATCTGTACGATGTTAATTTTGATAAAACATGCACTCTTTTGTTAAAGAGAAAAACATCGTAGCATGTGATTCATACCACATGTGCTATAGCGACAATAAGGGTAGTAGGAGAATGGATCCCTGCTTCTCTACTATGTGAGACCCTTGAGATTATAAGTTAATCTCAGATTTACCCTATGTGACTATTTAGTTGTCTGCTTGAAATTTTAATTAGTGTCTGCTACCTTAGCATGTATCCTATTGGCTATGGATGATTCGGTCTATGGAGCATAACTAGGAAAGCAACTGATTAAAATGAATAGATTTAAGCTAAATAGGAAGACTAAGAGAGATTTACATCATTGACACTTATTCACTGGTCGACCAATTACATTTTTTGTTGAGTACTTAAAATGTGATTGTGAATAATTGTATTGAATGGAAATACTGAATACGCTCTTGACTTAATGGTCATTACGAGGGATTAGAGATGTTCATATTGATGTAAATGTTTTAGTCTGGGGTAAAAGCAAGTGATTGATGTCTCTGATTCATGTGATAGAGCGACTAAGTAAAGTGTAACAACTTTCTTGGTATTGATCGCTCAGAGAGCAGCTAAGTTAAGTGTCACAACTTTCTTAGCAATGATTGCTCAGTATGCTTGCTGTCGCACGAATCATTTTCCCTAAAGTATGAATTGGATGTTCTTTCAGTCTATGTGACTATATGTGGTCTTTGTGATCTGATTCTTCTTTCAGTCTATGTGACTATATGTGGTCTTTGTGATCTGATTTTATTTGGTCTATGTGACTTAACTTGCACGAGTGGGAGATGTTAAAATGGGAACGTGTGAGCACACGTCCCCAATGAGGTGGCCACGTTTTTCCCTACCTCCCCACTAAATGTGGCCTCTTGCTCTCCTATAAAAGCCATAGGAAGAGGACAAGATTAGGAGGTGAAAAATCTTGTTTCGTGCAAGTGCAAGTGAGGCAAGAGACAAGAAGAATTCGAGAGGAGATCATCCATAGTTCGAGGGATTTGGTTCGTGATTCCGAGAGGGGAAGAGCTTTCCGATTTCGTGATCGTTCTTCCGACGACAAGCGCGAAGAACAACGAAGGACGCGTTGAAACCACTGTAAGTGTTTACCGTTTTTCAATATCGTAGATTCGTTCAGAATTTCATGCTTAGATTAACAAAAAGAGGAAGCGCGGCGGCGGCAAAAGAGTTTCGTCTTAGCCTGAGGCGTCACAAAAGACCAGGAGAAGAGAAAGTAGATTTTCTTATATCTTATTAAAAACACAATTTAAGAGAGGGAAAGAAAAATTTTAATTTTGTAAAAAATATTTAAAAAGGTTACGTTGCAACCCACCTGGATGTCGCGCACAAAGGCACATTTTTTTCTCACAGTGTATGTGTGTGTGTATATACATACATATATACATACATACACACGGATACTATCCTGCACGGCTTGTGTGCGTGCCTCCTGCATGAGTATGACTGTGAACCAATCATGCGGTATTCCTTTTGCTACAATAATGAATAAAAAATTAATAAATTTATTTAAAAAATATTATTATTGTATATTTCTATTTATTCGAAATTGAATAGAACTTTTTTGTTCTTTCTTCATGTTTTTTGCTCCTCAACCCGATGTCTTTGCTCAAATCCCTTCCGATGGCATCATGAAATCTCAGTTTCCGATGGCATCATGAAATCTCAGTTTCCAATGGCATGGTGTTGGATATTTGGTTCCTAAATAAAACCAAATACGATTTTGTTAATAAAAATCGAGGTGACATTAATTGATAAAAGTTAGAATTAATTTCAAAAATGAAATTTATGTTTCGTGTAAATGAATCTAGACTATTAATTTGCTCAAGATCGATTACAGGTGAATAAAAAATTAATTGTTTAAAGTCAGTAAAAAAAATTGATATATAACGAAGTAGATGGGAATAGTCTCACATGTAAAATTTCCAAAGGAGTTTGCCTCTTTATATGTATTCCTGTGTTAATGGAGTTAAAAAAAATACAGGTGGTCTCTTCTCACAAGCGAGTAGGTGCTCGCACCTGCCCGCCACCCGCCATGCGCGCACGTGCGTGTTGGATCGGGTTAGCCTAACTAGAGGGGGGTGAATTTATTCTCTTATAGCATAAGAGAATAAATCTGGATTGTTGATAAATTTTCTCTTAGTCGTTGATCCATGGATATAACCTTGCTTCCAAGGCAGTGGAAGACTATTTATAACCTGAGAGGTTATTGATCGATGGATATAATCTGGGAGGTTGATGTTGGATGTGATTAAACTGCATCCATTGGATCTGATTAAAGGATAAGGTTTATCCTTTAAGAGATAAAGTTTAATTAAAACTTTATCTTTTGCTCGAGACTTCGCTGTTGTAATCTCCAAGTGGTAACATTGGCAGCAACTTGTTGACTTTGCCCGCTATCCCAAGTGGTAAGTGTTGATGCAGTCTGACCCTGATTGTTGTTTTAGTGTTGACACCGATTTTAGTTTAGGTTGATGACTATGATTATGATTGAGTCCTAATCGGGGATCAGGCATGGTATGGAAAATCCTAACCTGGAGGGTTAGGTATGGAAAATCCTAGCTGGAGGGCTAGGTGTTGGAAAATCCTAACCTGGAGGGTTAGATATGGAAAATCCTAGCTTGGAGGGCTAGGTGTTAGAAAAGTCCTAATTCGGAAGGGTTGGGTGAAAAGTACTAGCTTGGAGGGCTAGGTGAAAAGTCCTAACTTGGAGGGTTAGGTGAAAAGTCCCAACTTGAAGAGTTAGGTGAAAAAGTCCTGGCTTGGAGAGCCAGGTCCTAGCTTGGAGGGCTAGGTTTGGAAAAGTCCTAATTCGGAAGAGTTGGGTGAAAAGTCCTAGCTTGGAGGGCTAGGTAAAAAGTCCTAACTTGGAGGGTTAGGTGAAAATTCCCAACTTGGAGGGTTAGGTGAAAAATCCTTAGCTTGGAGGGCTAAGGTGGATGAAATCCTAGCTTGGAGGGCTAGGTTTGAGTCCCTGGATCGGTCTGGTGACCGATCAGGGATATTGGCACGCTGCTCCTTCGTGGATCGGTCTGGTGACCGATCCAACGATGATTGATCGGTCTGGTGACCGATCAGGAGCGCACAGTGAGGTTGGGAACCTACTGTGTGGCTCCTGATCGGTCTGGTGACCGATCAGGGAGCAGGCAACTTCCTCACTGCCTTGCTTCTGATCGGTCTGGTGACCGATCAGGAACCACTCAGTGAGTTGAGTTCCTCTGCTGATCTGTCCCTGATCGGTCCGGTGACCGATCTGGATCACTGTACAGATCGTTCCGGAGAACGATCAAGTGTCGCGGACTCCGTCTTACAACCGATCAGGCTAGAGCCTGATCGGTCAGGGAGCTACCTGATTGGTCTGGTGACCGATCAGGCTTCACTCTGATCGGTCTGGTGACCGATCAGGCTTCACTCTGATCGGTCTGGTGACCGATCAGGCTTGTGTTGCCGCGAGAGCTGGGAGTCCCAGCTAATCGGTGGATCGGTCTGGTGACCGACCCACAAGCCCTGGATCGGTCCGGTGACCGATCACTTTAATTCAAATTGCACTGTCAGACGCTCTGATCGCGTCTGATCGTATCCGATTCTCTGTGCTTAACATCTGATACATGATTTGCTGCTTGATATGCTGTCCTAATACTCTGATTTAGCTGCAGGTGACAGGGAAGGAATCAAACACTCAAGGAGAGTCAATGGAGACCTTTCCTTGGAGCAGGTTTATCTATTTTTCCATCTCAGGTTGCAACGAGCACTGGCGCTGACTGGAGCTGCTGACTGGGGCTGGTCTGAGAGAAGCTCAGGGAGTCCAGAAGAGCTCAGTGGTGGCTGGTGGTTGCAGGTGAGCAGCTGGAGGCTGCAGGGAGATGTTGTCACCTGGCGTTCAGGAGAGAAACAAAAGGAGCGGTGTGGAGCAGAGTAAAAAGAAGTTGCTGCTTTGGTTTTCTGCTGCGATTCTTGCAGCGTGCTTGTGCTCCTTGTTGATCATCCACTCTTGAGAAAGCTACTCTGATCTTTGAAGCAACCAGCCCTTGCTTGAGCACTTAGAGGAAGGAACAAGAAGCTTCGAGTCCAATAGCGAGAAGACACGGGGAAAGGGTTCTTGCGAGAGATCGTCGCTGGGTGGAGCTCAGAGGAAGCTTGTTGTGTTCTTGTCTTTGCTAAGTGCTAAGTAAGATCTTTCTTGTGTTTCACTGTGCTTAAACTTATATCATTGATTGAAACGCTGTGGAGAGGTTACTCCACCGAGAAGGAGGTTGCATTATATCTGGTGTTAACCGGGGCTTGATCTGCCGATGATCAAGGGATCGCCCACCTTAAGGGCACGCCAAGGAGTAGGGGCAAGTTATCCCCGAACCTTGTAAACCCTCCTTGTTAGCGATCTTGTTTGTTTGTTCTAGTTAGTTTTTGTCTTCTGCATTTCTGCACTTCTTTGTTTCCATTATTTCATCCACTGTGCTACTAACAAACTGAGTGCAAAAGTTTGAAAAGCTTAAAGTCCAAGTGTTTGGCTATATTCACCCCCCCCTCTCTAGCCAGCCGCGTTCCAACAGTAAGCATGGAGACATGTGTTGCCTGAGGTTTCAGGTTCAAGTTTTTTTAGTAGCAAATAAATCCCTCCTTTATCGGGTCCCTGGTTTTGACTTGGTTAAATTGACCAGTCTTTTGGTTCTTCGTCTTCTGGGTGATTTCTGGCCAACCAGAGTTAGGCTCACCTAAACCCGACTCCGCCTTTCGCCCCTCGAGCGTGCTTCCTCCCGACTTCCCGTCTCTCGGACGTTGCACACGTCCTTCTCGATCCACCGGTGTCCTTTTCCGCAGCTTCCACGTCCCTCGGATTGCACCGAGCCCGTCGGCTCACTTTCCCGCACAATCCTTCTCGTCTGCTACGTCTTACGCTCGACTTCCTCCGTACCTAAGCTCCTGCACACTTAGCAGAAGGATTAGAAAGCATAGAACCTAACTTAACCTAGTTGATCACATCAAAACTAATCGGGGTACTAACAATCTCCCCCTTTTTAATGTGCATCAATCCAGGTTCAGTTAGGGTTAAACAAAAAAATAAAACTTAACTAAGTTAAACAGTTTAAGCATAAAGATTATGCAAAAAAACTATATCCTCTTGAACCTCAGTCCTACTCTCCGCCTTTGATCACAGCATGGGGAAACATAATTAGGGAGAAAAAAAATTTTTGAGTGCGATAACAAAATATTCTAAGTGAAAAAAATCGCGTTGCAACAGATTTTTCAAATTTAAAAAGGCATTTTTTTCGAAGTTAATTACATTTTTTTATATCAAATTTTAAAAATTAAAAAAATCATATTTTAATAAACGATTTATAAAAAATTGAACATCTATGAAAAAAATCTGAATATTTTTTTCAAAATCGAAGATGAAGATATGAGTTTGGACAAAATTTTGAGTTTTAAATTCATTCATCAAGTTCAAAAATAAACGAAAAAATAATAGATAAGAGTTTTTGAGGAATAAATTTTAAAAAATTTGAAAAATGATTTGAAAAATTTTGAAAAATTCCCAGTAGATGGACAACATAATTGTGCATAGAAAAAAATAACGACATAATTTTTGTTAAATAAAAAAATGAGCACATCTATAAGAACAAAAAAAACTTATCAGTTTAATACAAATTTAGGAGCCCAAAATAAGTTCCTGTCTACAAAATTAATTAAAAACTTAGGCGGAATATAGCTTTTGGATACACTTTTAAATTGACCCTTATGGTTTTTAAAATATCAATTTAAATTATCAGGAAAGCTATTTTTCTTTTGGCATAAATATGCAATATCAAGTTCTAATTTTTGCACTAGGTTTTTCAAATTGTCATTTTCATTTTTCAAAATATCAGAAGAGGATGTAAGTGTCAATTCATTTTTTTTAATTTTTAATTTTCTTTTTCTAATCTATCATTAGATTTTAGCAAACTTTAACTCCTGCATATAACTGATCATGAGGAAAAAAACAAACCACACTTACCGGGTCGCTTTCGAAAAACGAGGTTCCTACTTCGTCATCGCTTTCTTCTGACGTCTCTCCCCCTTCATCAGTGCTCCCTTCTTGATGACTTGCCATCAGCGCAAGTCCCGTGTATTTTCGACCTTCGTATTCTTCATACGAGGACTCGTACTAGGTGCCCTTCAGTATCTTTTTCTTCTTTGGCTGGTTCTTGAGTTTAGGGCACTGGTCCTTCAGGTGTCCCTTCTTGTTGCAGTTGTATCATTTAATTATTCGCTTCTTTGGAGACAATCTTATTTTCCGCGTTCTTGAAAATTTGTTAGCTTTAAAAAAAACTATTAAAAGAACTTACCTTTTTTGTTGTTTCGTCGTCAGTCGAGGATTCCTCGTTAAGTTGGATCTTCCTTATGTTCAGTGCAATGATGTCTACTTTTTTATTCTTTTCTACAAAACGAGATTCATGAAGCTCCAAAATAGAAAATAATTGCTCTAATGTACTTATCACTAAATCTTTCGAAATAAAATATGCGTCGATTACTGATGTCCATTCCGGGGTTTTCGGAAACGCGTTTAAGACGTACCTTTGAGCGTCGAGACTTGTTACCTTTTCTCCGAGGTTCCCAAGGTCCATGATTAGTTATTTTACCTCGGCATGTAGATGCGCAACTGATTCTCCATCTTCCATCCAGAAGTTTGTCAGTTGGCTTCGAAGGAGGTCTCGTCGCACCAGTTTCGCCTCTGAGGTACCTTCATATAATTCCAAGAATTTCTCCTAGAGCTCTGTTGCCGAGTTGTAATTCCCGATGCGGTTGACTTCTTGCGCCGGAAGAATGGCTAGCAGATGAAATTTCACTTTACCATTTGCTACAAAGTCTGCTTGCTCCTTCTTGGTTCACGACTCTACTTCTTTATCCTTATCATTGTTGTCTTTAGGAACTGAGAAATCATTTTTCATAATTAGTAGCAGTTCAATATCAGTTTTAAAAAATACCTACATTCGGCGCTTTCACATCGCGAACTCCCCCTCAAACTTCGGCGGGTAGATTACTGCTCCAACCATTTTCTCGAAATTGCTACAGTCGGCGGTTAGTCCTTCTACGGCAACCTTGGCTTTGATATCACTTGTTGGATCGGGTTAACCCAGCTAGAGGGGGGTGAATAGACGGTTAAAAAATTAAAGTGGAGGCACTCGTCTTTTAAAAAAAACTTGGTTGCAATTGAGAACGTTGTTTCCAAGGCAGTGAACGCTTAATTAAAATCTCCTTATGGCGGAGAAGCCTTACAACACAAGCACGCTAGACTTTAGAGATTTTACAATTGAATGAATTGATTTCTAAAGCTAAAACACTAAGCCTATTTATAGCATAAGAGAATAAATCTGGATTGTTAATTGTTGTTGAATTTTCTCTTGGCCATTGATCCATGGTTGTAATCTGGACGGTTGATCTTGGATGGGATTAAACTGCATCCATTGGATCTGATTAAAGGATAAGGTTTTATCCTTTAAGAGATAATGTTTAATTAAAACTTTATCTTTTGCTCGAAACTTCGCTGTTGTGATCTCCAAGTGGTAACATCAGCATCAACTCATTGATTTTGCCTGCTATCCCAAGTGGTAAGCATGGAGACATGTGTTGCTTGAGATTTTGGATTCAAGTCATCTTAGCAACAAATAAATCCCCCTTTTATCGGGCGCTTGGTTTTGACTTGGTCAAACTGAGCAGCTTTTTGGTTCTTCGTCTTCTGGGTGATTTCCAGCCAACCAGAGTTAGGCTCACCCGAACCCGACTCCGGCCTATCGCCCCTCGAGCATGCTTCCTCCCAGCTTCCTGTCCCTCGGACGTCGCGCACGTCCTCGATCCACCAGCGTACTCTTCCGCAGCTTTCGCGTCCCTCAGATTGCACCGAGCTCATCGGCTCACTTCCCCGCACAATCCTTCTCGTCCACTACGTCTTACGCTCGACTTCCTCCATACCTAAGCTCCCACACACTTAGCAAAAGGATTAGAAAACACAGGACCTAACATAACCTAGTTGATCACATCAAAACTAATCGGGGTACCAACAATGCGTACTTGCGCAATGGGCGCTTTCTTGGCGCACTTTGCACTTCGTACATACGCAAGGAGCATTGAGAAGCTTAAATTTATGCTCCAGGTGACGTGACACTTGGAGATGTGTCATGTGATATGGCAATGCCTACGTGGCGCTCGGGTGACGTGGGCGTGCCTACGTGACACTCAAGTATGAGGAGATAGATGACTGGACTGCCGACTGGGCAAATCAATGGCAACCATTGGATCGAAGATGGGTGCTGGATCGCAAGTGACGCGACCTAGAGCGTTGATTGCGAAGAGTTGCGATCTAACTGTTGGTGATAAGACTTGATCTGAAGTGTCAGATCAAATCTGGCAACTAAGATCAAAGGGAGATCTGAAGGGTTACAATCATCCAGATCTGATGGATGAGATCAAAGGGCTATCTGAAGAGTTACAACGATCCAGATCGAACGGTCCAAATTAATCCTAAATCAAAGGTCACACCCAATCATCAAAGGGTACCTTACCTCTTTCCTTGTATATAGAGATGGAAACAGACCAGGTCAGGCCAGACTTTTACCTTAACATGTCAGGCATGTATAATAACAAACTGGCTTAAGCCTAGCCTGTGGCCTATTATAGACTTTGTTCTTGGCTTTAGCCTGGCCTGTTCAATAGTCTGGCCTGACCTGCGGCCTGTTTACAAAGCTTATAATTTAATTCGGTTATCCAAAATACTTCTAATATATAATATATAATATATAATATATAATAATTCAATTCGGTTATCCAAAATATCTAATTTAACAAATTAGCTAACATACTATAAATATATGTGTTCCTTATAATGGAAATACACGCTAAGGTGTACTGACAAGTATAGTGGTAGATAAGGTCTTTCTAGTAAGAAGACCAAGGTTCAAATCTTTCATTAAGCCATTTTGACAATTTATATAATATAATTTTGACAGACCCAGATCAGTCTGTCAAGTTTGATAGTCTTTATATTGAGCTTGAGCCTGACCTGATAAGAAAAAATAGGCTTTCAAATGAGCCTGAGTATTCTTTTATTTATAAATAGGTCAGACCAGGCCAGGCCAAATACAGGTTAGGCCACAGGCCCCTGGCAGGCCGCCTGGCCTATTTTCATCCCAACTTATATAAATAGAGTTCCCTAGATGATGGATTAATTCATTTAATCATCAAAGTCATTAGCATTCATTCAATCTTGTGCATCCAGAGTCCAAATAGCCTATGAGAAGGTTTGCTGGTCTCGAAATTTATAATGCTGCTATTTCGAAACATCGTCGTTGTATCTTGGGAAATGAATTGTTATTATCCGTGAGCATCTGTAGCGGAGCAATATCATTTTACAAAGATAGTGTCCAACACTAATCTCGATGAAATTATATCAATTTGTATCCTCCCGGCAGTAATCTCAGAATCAACTCCCAACACATGCATCACATGAGTTTCCTCATGCCTCCAAAACAATTATTTGTAAAGGAGAATAAGATTATGCACGATAAATTTAATATAATGCGATTCTTTGCTGAGATTCACTGAAATTTTATGCACGCGACGGTCCTTTGTCTTGGATTCTTTTGCTTCTTCTGTTCAAAATTTTCATATCATCTAAATTGGCTCCTCTATGAGTTTGCTAAATCAGACACTGCTCACAAAGTTGATGGAGCCAACTCATTGTTATTTAGTTGATTTTCTTATCAAAATCATTTCCAAAGCTTTTTTTTAATATTAAATAAAATTTATCAAGTCAGTTATATAATTATAGCTGAGCATAAATGCTACAATAACAAATATATTACGGCGCAAACTGGTATGATGAAATGTATTTGTTTTTTTTTTAATTTTTAATTTTATTTTTTTTAGTTTGCGATTACGTCATTTAACATTTTACTTTTAAAGTTGGATGGTTAAGTGACAGTGTTAAATATAAAATAAATTTCAAACCAAAAAAGATAACACACACACACATATATATATATATAATATATATATATATCCTGCAGCGAGACCCCTTGAGGGACAAGCCACTGGTAACTGGTAAGCTGTACTGAATGTTGACGAAATCACCATGATCTAGAGGAAGAGGGGAAGTGAATTGTCTTCTAGGTTGACTGAATCACTGGATCTCTAAGAAAAGCCCATAATAAGTCAAAGATAACGGATTGTCTTCCGTCAATGGTGCCTACAAGGCTGCTGGAAGACATAGAAATGACAAACAGAGTGTTAGGAAGAAGACCTGGCTACCCTGGCCTTCAACTCTCCGACACTCAAGTCAGTTTCTGGTAGAGTACATAAAGCAGACAGACAACAAAATAATCGAGTATAAAAATACTGAATAATGAATGTAAACGCATATCAAGCCCGCAAGAGTGGGCCAAAGTCCGGGACGCATCAATGCAACTTAGAGGTTGTATGTAGATAGTGGCTCGGAGACTAGAATACAATAATGGCTCGAAGGTCATAATGCAAGAACAGTGGCAGATCTGCACCGGAGATATCCGATCTGTATCAAATCGATGCTGGATGTAGCTAGTGTCGGTCGGATCGATTTTGGATGTGGCTAATATGCATTGGATCGTCACCGGCGTAATAGATCTAGGTCGGATGTGACTAGATCTCTCTGTTGGAGGCGGTCGGTAGCAATAGATCTAGGCTGGATGTGGCCGAAGATGACCGAATGCATCCAGATCTCTATCAGAGGTGGCCGACAATAATAGATGTGGCCGGATATGACCGGATGTGTTTGAATCTCTGTCGAAGGTGGCCGACAGTGGCAGATCTAAGCTGGATGTGACCAGATCTGACCCGATGTAGCCAGATGTGGTCGGATATGATCGGATGCATCGGGATCTCTATCGAAGGTGGTTAGCAGTGACGGATCTAGACCAGATGTGATTGGATCTCTATCGGAGGTGGATCTCTATTAAAGGTGGCAAGCAGTGGCAGATCTGGGCCGGATGTGGCCAGATCTGACCGGATATAGTCGAATGTTGTCGGGTCTAACTGGATGCATCCGGATCTCTGTCGGAGGTGGCCTATAGTGGCAGATCTGGGTTGGATGTGGTCGGATCCGACCGAATGTGTCCAGATCTTTGTCAGAGGTGGCCGACAGTGGCAGATCTGCACCGGAGATAGCCGATTTATATCAAATCGATGATGGATGTAGCTGGTCTAGGTTGGATCGGTGTCGGATGTGGCTGATATACATTAGATAGTCGTCGGCATGATGGATCTGGGTTAGATGTGCCCGGATCTCTATCGGAGGTGGCCGACAACGGCGGATTTGTGCTGGATGTGACTGAATCTGACCGGATGCATCTGGATCTCTATCGGAGGCGGCCAATAGCGGCATATCTAGGCCGAATGTGGCCGGATCTGACCGGATGTGTCCGGATCTCTGTCAAAGGTCGCCGACAGTGGCAAATCTGGGTCGAATGTGGCTGGATCTGATGGGATGTAGCCGGATGTGGTCAGATCTGACCGGATGCGTCTGGATCTCTATCGGAGGTGGTCGGCGGTGGCAGATCTGGGTCGGATGTGGCTGGATTTGATTGAATGTGTCCGGATCTCTATCGGAGGTGGCCGGCAGTGGCAAATCTGTGCCGGATGTGGCTGGATCTGACTGATGTGGCTGGATCTAACCGGATGTTGGATCCTCGTCAGAGTAGGATTGCAGGGGCGATCAGAGGCTGGATCCACGTCGGATGGGGATCGCAAGGGCGATCGGAGGCTGGCTCTGTGCTGGAGGCGATATGCGCCAGCGGCGGCAACCAGTTGTATGTGAGGTAGAAAAGGGACGGCCGACATTGGCATGCGCGTGAAGGAGGAAGGAGCGTGGTCATCGTTGGCGTAAGCGTGAAGGAGGAAGGAGCATGGTCCCGGCGTTGGCTTGCGCGTATATGAGAATCCCCCTGTAGTGATGGAAGTGCCCCCCCCCCTCCCGCGTCTTTTTTGCGTGAGTAGGAGAAGCCAAAAAAAAAATCCCTTGTCCCGTTGAGATCAAGCCCTAAAACAGGGAAAGCACAGTGAAAGGACCAAAATGTTCATTTGACCCTTTAATTTCCTATTAACCCCATAACATAAATCTCCCCTTCAAGTCTAGTCAGCATGAGTCTGACTTGTTAGGACTGGTAGAAGAGCTAGAGGGGGGCAGTGATTAGCTCCGATCTTTGCTCGTTGATAATTTATTACGGCGGAAGACTTGAGCAATGCTAACACCTCAATTTTACTTGGTATCCACCTCCTTGAGGTGACTAATCTAAGGGTCCACTCTCCTCACTCTCTCATACACTCTGAAAGATCTCCTTCGTGAGGTGGAGAAACCTCTTACAAACTTTCAAGAAGATACAACAAGAATCCAAGCAAACACAAAAGAAATCTTACAAGATTTACATAACTTAGCTCTCTTTACTTTCCTTGCTATCTTCAAGCTTGGAATCGCCTTTTGATCCTCGGAAATGCATCAGCACTAAGCTCCAAGGACTCACATGAAATGGCGATGGAGGAGGAGGAAGCTGCGCGAGTGATGCCGAGCCAATCTCGCTTCAAACCTGCGTGAAAACCCTATATACCCGACGCCTAGGGTTCCCTAATCGATTGCCCAATCGATCCCAATCGATTACCACGTCAAACTTAGCCATTCAACGGCTAGTCTTTGAAGCTTAATCGATTAGCCAATAGATTAAGAATAACCTTAATCGATTGCCAAATAGATTCAGCACCTTTTTATGCTCTCGCGTCATACTGCGGTAATGATCGCCCGATCGATTATCGAACCCCTTAATCGATTGACCAATCGATTAAGGGAAGGCTGAATCGATTGCCCAATCGATTCAGCTACCTTCTGTTCTCGCAACTCATTTCTCCCAATCGATCATCTAATCAATTCACACCTTCCTTAATCGATCAAGAAAGCTTCTGTTCGCGAGAAACCAACCCTAATCGATTGATCCCTTGCCTAACCTTTGTCATCCTTGACTTGTTAGAACTTCTTTACCAAGTGTCTGATCAACCCTTTGACCAACTTGGATTTCCCTTGCCTAGCTCCCAACTAGGGCTTAACCTGGTTCCCAACAGGTTCGCCTAACCCTCGAGTTAGGTCTAGTCTCTCTGTAGACTTCCACCTTGCCAGCGTGTGATCTCCTTGATCCACCTGGACTTCACCTAGTCCCACTAGGTGTGCCTAGTCCCCTAGGACTTTTCCCATGCCAACATACGATCTCCCCGATCCACCTGGACTTCACCTAGTCCCACTAGGTGTGCCTAGTCCCCCTAGGACTTTTTTCGTGTCAGCGTACGATCTCCCCAATCCACCTGGACTTCACCTAGTCCCACTAGGTGTGCCTAGTCCCCCTAGGACTTTTCCCATGCTAGCGTGTGATCTCCCCGATCCACCTGTATTTCACCTAGTCCCACTAGGTGTGCCTAGTCTCCCTAGGACTTTTCCCATGCCAGCGTGCGATCTTCCGATGCACCTGGACTTCATCTAGTCCCACTAGGTGTGTCTTATCCCCCTAGGACTTTTCAGTCAAGTCTCTAGTCAACCTTGACCCACTTGACATCATACGATATTCAAACATCATATGATATTCAAACATCATTATCAAACATCCAACCTTAAGCTTACCAAGCTTACCAGACATAAGCTCACCCGAGCCTAGTCAAACTAGGTCAACCCTGACCTAACAAAGATTGCACCAACATTACTGACTAAATAGTTGTGTTGTAGAAAGTTACTAAAACGGGCGTGCCCAATGTGAATGAACCAGATGACTACGGTGAGTCGAGCAGGCGGCTGTATCAATAGCGTCATGCCCGATACGCGACTTCCAAAGGTCTGTGGAGTCGGAAGAGAAGAATGATGATACTCGATCTCGTAACTCCAAAGTGACATCGGAGTCGGAGAGTAAATAATATCTAGTCCTTAACTCCCAAGTATCCTCATAGTTTGGGAAAAAATAGGGTGGATGAAGCGCTAGCGCAAAGCTAGGTTTGCCGAGCCTGTCGTAAGACAGAGAAATAAATGAAACACTAGCACTAGGCTAGGTCCTCGGAGCCTATCGTATGGCAAAGAGATAGATGAAGCGCTAGCGCGGAGCTAAGTTCGCCGAGCCTATCGTAAGGCAAAATAGATAAATGAAGCGCTGCGTAGAGCTAGGTTCAGCAAGCCTATCGTAAGACGAAAGAGATAAAAGAAGCGCTAGTGTGGAGCTAGGTTCGCCGAGCCTGTCATAAGGCAGAAAGATAGATGAAGTGCTAGCATGGAGATAGGTTTGTTGAGCCTGTCGTAAAGCAGAGAGATAGATGAAGTGCTAGCGCGAAGTTAGGTTTACCAAGCCAGTCATAAGGCAAAAGAGAAAAATGAAGTACTAGCGTAGAGCTAGGTTCGCCGAGCCTGTCGTAAGGAAGTGAAGATACTTGATCCGAGACCAATAGAGAATAGCTCGACCCCAAACAGGAGAGGTTGAACCATGATAAGGGCATAACGCCAAGTAAGGGTGCATTCACTGCTTGCTCCGAACAGGGAGGTTGAGCCATGATAACGCCATAACGCAGCGTAAGGGCGCCTTCGTTGCTAGCTCCCAGACAAGAAGGTTGAGCCATGATAAGGGCGTAACGCCACGGAAGGGGCGCCTTCACTGCTAGCTCCCAGTCAGGGTAGTTGAGCCGCGATAAAGGCATAACGGCGTGTAAGGGCCCCTTCGCTGCTAGCTCCCGGTCAGGGAGGTTGAGCCACGATAAGAGCGTAACATCGCGTAAAGGTGCCCTTACGCGACGTTATACCCTTATCGTGGCTTAACCTCCTTGATCGGGAAGCGTGAAGATTGGTGTGGGATTCTATGATTCAGACGCATATATATATCCCACTGAGGGTAAGGGTGAACGTTGGATGTAGGGGTAGCGGTTTGAGGTGATTTTGATTGTCGAATGGCGTAGAAGTCGAGGCGTCCAAATCATGCACCAGTCCTCGGAAGGGAGCACTTTCGGGAAGCGTGTAGGCATGGCGCCAATGGGGGGTGCCTTGTGGCCACGCGTCATGCGGAGAATGGGCCATTCATTGATTTTTCTCACAAACGATGCTAAAATGTTGGTGCACCGAGACCCCTTGAGGGATGAGCCACCGATGAGCTGTACTGAATGTTGACGAAGTCGCCATGATCCGGAGGAAGAGGGGAGGTGAACTGTCTTCTAGGTTGATTGAATCGCGGGGCCTTTAAGAAAATCCCATAATAAGTCGAAGATATCGGAGTGTCTTCCGTCAATGGTGCTTGTGAGGCTATTGGAAGACATAGAAATGATAGATAGAGTGTTAGGGAGAATACCGGGTTATCCCAACCTTCAACTCTTCGACGCTCAACTTAGTTTCTGGTAGAGAACATAAAGCAGACATACAACACTATAATCGAGTATAGAAATACCAAATAATAAATGTAAATGCATACCAGGGCCGCAAGAGTGGGCGAAAGGCCGGGACGTAGCAATGCGACTTAGAGGCCGGATGTAGATAGTGGCTCGGAGAGTAGAATACAATAACGGCTCGAAGGCCGTAATGTAGGAACAGTGGCGGATCTGCACCAGAGATAGCCGATTTGTATTAGATCGATGTTGGATGTACCTGGTCTAGGCCGGATTGGTATCGGATGTGGCTGATATACGTCGGATCATCACCGGCATGATGGATCTGGGTCGGATGTGTCCGGATCTTTGTCAGAGGTGGTTGGCAGCGGCGGATCTTGGCTGGATGTGGCCGGATCTAACCGGATACGTCCGGATCATTGTTGGAGGTGGCCGACAGCAGTGGATCAGGGTCGGATGTAGCTGACGCTGACCGAATGTGTCTAGATCTCTGTCAAAGGTGGCTGGTAGTGGCAGATCTAGGTCGGATGTGGGCACATCTGACTGGATGTCACCGAATATGGTCAGACCTGGGCCGGATGCATCTGGATCTCTATTGGAGGTGGTCGACAGTGATAGATCTGGGCGGATGTGGTTGGATCTCTGTCGAAGGTGGCCGACAAAGGCAGATCTGGGCGGGAAGTGGTTGGATCTGACCGGATGTGTCTGGATCTCTGTCGTAGGTGGCTAACAGTAGCAGATTTTGGCCAGATGTGGCCGAATCTAACCGGAAGTAGCCGGATGTGGCCAGATCTTACCGGATGTGTCAGGATCTCTGTTGGAGGTGGTCGATAGTGGAAAATCTGGGCTGGATGTGGTCGGATCTAACAGTGTGTGTCCGAATCTTTGTTGGAAATGGACGACAGTGGCAAATTTGCACCGAAGATGGCCGATTTGTATTAGATCGATGCTAGATATAGCTGGTCTAAGCCGAATGGACGTCGGATGTGGCTGATATGCGTCAGATAGTCGCTGACAAGATGGATCTAGGTCGGATGTGTTCGGATCTCTGTCGGAGGTGGTTAGCAGTGGCAGATCTGGGCTGGATGTGGCCGGATTTGACCAGATGCATCCGGATCTCTGTCGGAGGTGGGTGACTGTTGGTGCAATCTTGTTTAGGTCAGGGTTGACCTAGTTTGACTAAGCTCGGGTGAGCTTAGGTCTGGTAAGCTTGGAAAGCTTAAGGTTAGATGTTTCGATGTTTGATAATGATGTTTGAATGTCATATGATGTTTGAATGTCGTATGATGTCAAGTGGATGTCAAGTGTGTTGGGATCGGATGGCTAGAGAGGGGGGGTGAATATAGCCAACCACTTACAACTTGAATACTTATAGCGATTTCTGCAACTTAAATATCAGTAGCACAGCGGAAAGAGTAGAAAACAGATTATGCAGAAAACGTAACGGAAGCGAAACAAACACAACTAGCAAGATCGCTAACAAGGAGGGTTTACAAGGTTCGGGGATAACTTGCCCCTACTCCTTGGCGTGCCCTTAAGGTGGGCGATCCCTTGATCGTCGGCAGATCAAGCCCCGGTTATCACCGGATAAATCAGCAACCTCCTTCTCGGTGGAGAAACCTCTCCACAGTGTGTTTCAAACAAGAATATAGTTTAAGCACAAAGAAACAGCAAGAAGGATCTTACTCAAACACTTAGCAAGGACAAAAACACAGCAAGCTTCCCTGAGCTCCACCCAGTGGCGATCTCACGCAAGAACCCTTCTCCGTGTCTTCCCACTGTCGGACTCCAAGCCTCTTGTTTTCTCCTTCAAGCGCTCAAGTAAACGATGGTTGCTTCTCAATTGCTTGCTCAAAAGTGATGAAGATCGCAAGAACACAGCAGGCAAGTTGTGGAGAACTCAAGGCACGGCAAGAACAATAGTTCGCAAGACTTGCTTCCACGAAGCCATCCACCACCCTTTTTGATTCTTCACATAGCACCAGGTGACAACATCTCTGTAGCTCCCAGCTACTCATCTGCCAACGCCAGTCTCTACTGAGCTATTTCTGGACTCACTGAGCTCCCCTCAGTTAAGCTCCAGTCTCCGCTCCAGTCTGCAGCTCGTCGTTGCAACCTGAGATGGGAAAATGGACAAACCTGCTCCAAGGAAAGCCTCCATTGACCTCTCCTTAAGTGTTTGAATCCTTCCCTGTCACCTGTAGCTTGATCAGAGTATTAGAACAGCAAATCAACCAGCATATCAAATATCAGAGGAAAGTGGCAGCGAATCGGTTGTGTTCAGACGCGATCAGAGCGTCTGACAATGCAATTTGAATTAAAGTGATCGGTCACCGGACCGATCAGAGAGCCTCCTGATCGGTCACCAGACCGATCAGGCTGGTTCTAGACCGATCAGACTCCGTCCTGATCGATCCCCAACGCTCAATCAGAAATCACGATTTCTTTGAGATTCTCCCAGACCGATCTCCAGACCGATCCCAGATCGTGGATCGTTCACCGGACCGATCCACCTTTATATTGGGCGATTTCTGAGTTTCGCAGGCTAAGCCTTCTGATCGGTCACCGGACCGATCAGGCAGCCTCCTGATCGGTCACCAGACCGATCAGAACCTGACCAGACCGATCAGGATCAGTCCTGATCGATCATAGAGAGGAACCTGCGATGCCTGATCGTTCTCCGGAACGATCTGTACAGTAAACCTGATCGGTCATCAGACCGATCAGGAGCAGTTCAGCAAGGGAACTCAACCTCATTGCTCGCTCCCTGATCGGTCACCAGACCGATCAGGAGCCAGTCAATGGGTGAAACGCATACTCCCTGATTGGTCACCAGATCGATCAGGAGCAGCACAGTAGGCTCCCAACCTCACTGTGTGCTCCCTGATCGGTCACCCGACCGATCAGTCATCGTTGGATCGGTCACCAGACCGATCCACGAAGGAGCAGCGTGCCAGAATCCCTGATCGATCACCAGACCGATCCAGGGACTCAAACTCAGCCCTCCAAGCTAAGTTTCCATCCACCTTAGCCCTCCAAGCCAAGGATTTTCCATCTAACTCTCCAAGTTGGGAATTTGCACCTAACCCTCCAAGTTAGGACTTTTCACCTAGCCCTCCAAGCTAGGACTTTTCACCTAGCCCTCCAAGCTAGGACTTTTCACCCAACCCTTCCGAGTTAGAACTTCATCCAACCTAGCCCTCCAAGCTAGGCACCTGACCCTCCAAGCCAGGACTTTTTCACCTAATTCTCCAGGATGGGAATTTGCACCTAACCCTCCAAGTTAGGACTTTTCACCTAGCCCTCCAAGCTAGGACTTTTCACCCAACCTTTCCGAATTAGGACTTTTCAAGCACCTAGCCTCCCAGACTAGGATTTTCAACACCTAACCCTCCAGGTTAGGATTTTCCAACACCTAGCCCTCCAGACTAGGATTTTCCATACCATGCCTGATCCCCGATCAGGACTTAATCATAATCAATAATCATCCACCTAAACTTAAATCGGTGTCAACACCAAAACAACAATCAGGGCCAGACTGCATCAACAAAGTGGGTCAAGGTTGACTGGAGGCTTGATGGAAAAGACCTAGTGGGACTAGGCACACCTAGTGGGACTAAGTGAAGTCCAGGTGGATCGAGGAGATCGTACGCTGGCATGGGAAAAGACCTAGTGGGACTAGGTGAAGTCCAGGTGGATCGGGGAGATCGTACGCTGGCATGGGAAAAGACCTAGTGGGACTAGGTGAAGTCCAGGTGGACCGGGGAGATCGTACGCTGGCATGGGAAAAGACCTAGTGGGACTAGGCACACCTAGTGGGACTAGGTGAAGTCCAGATGGATCGGGGAGATCGTAGGCTGGCAAGGTGGAAGTCTATCGAGAGACTAGACCTAACTCGAGGGTTAGGTGAATCTGGTTGGGAACCAGGTCAAGTCCGAGCTGGGAGCTAGGCAGTAGAAATCCAGGTTGGTCAAAGGGGTTGACCGGACACTTGGTAGGGGAACCTAGGCTTGTGGAAACAAGTTAGGTTGGATCCAATCGATTGGGTAATCGATTGGGTCAATCGATCAGGTGATCGATTAGGGCAGTTTGCGCGAGAGGACAAAAGGGCACTGAATCGATTGGGTAATCGATTCAGGGTATCGGTAATCGATTGGGTAATCGATTACAGCAGTTTGCGCGAGAGAACAGAAGAGTCCGGAATCGATTGGGTAATCGATTCAGGTCACTCGTAATCGATTGGCCAATCGATTACGGTTCGAAAACTAGCCGTTGAACGGCTAAATCCTACGTGGTAATCGATTGGGTAATCGATTCAAAAACCCTAGGCGTCGGGTATAAGGTCTTTCACGCAGGTTTGAAGCGCAGCTCTTCTCCTCTTCTTCTCCAACTTCATTGCCATTTCAAGGGAAGCCTTGGAGTTTAGTGCTGCTGCATTTCCAAGGTCTAAGAGGCAATCACAAGCTTGAAGATAGCAAGGAAAGCAAAGAGAGTTCATTTATTGTAAATCTTGTAAGATTTCCTTTGAATTTGCTTTGTTCTTGTTGTATCTTTGTAACAAGCTTGTAAGAGGTTTCTCCACCTCAAGAAGGAGACTTTCATAGTGCATGAGAGTGTGAGGAGAGTGGATCCTTGGATTAGTCACCCGGCCGGGGTGGATACCAAGTAAAATCCAAGTGTTAGCGATTGCTTGAAGTCTTCCGCCGCGACAAATCATCTACAAGCGAATCGAAGCTAATCACCCCCCTCTAGCTCGTCTACCGGTCCTAACAAGTGGTATCAGAGCAAGGTTGCTCTTCATTGGACTCATCGCCAAGAGGGCAAGAGCTAGAGGAAGAAGAAGAAGTTGGAAGAAACCCTAATTTCAAGAAGTCATCATCAAGGGATTTCAACTTCAAAAATGGAGTTCGGCTATGACACCCGGGCACCTCCACCATTCGACAAGGCAAATTTTGATCTTTGGAAGTCAAAGATCGAAAATTATTTCATGATGGAGATAGAGCAATGGTTTGCTCTAATGGAGGGTTTTGAAGCTCCAACAAGCACTAAAGGAAAGCTCCTCAAGAAAAGCAAATGGAATGAGGAGCAAATCAAGAGATGCGAGGCCAACAACAAAGTGACCAAGTTATTGGTCAATCTATTGCCAAGCACAATCTTGAGCCAAATTGGAGAATTTCAAGATGCCAAGGAGCTTTGGAGCAAATTGGCAAAGCTTCATGAAGATCCCTCCACTGTACCAAGTCAAGAAAAATCAGAAGAGGGAAATTCATCGGAGGAAGAGGACTCGGAAGTTGAGAGATGCTCAACATCCGGGGAGGAAATTCAAGAAGAGGCATCGACCAATGAAGAAAAGGCAGAAGTCTCCACCTCTAGGACTGAGGGGGAGCAAAGGTCATTGACTCCGGAAGAAGAAGAAGTATCTACTTCCAGATCAAGTGAAGAGTCTTGCCACACCCCTACAAGCAAAGGTATAAAAATTTCAATTTGTAAAAATAAAGATTATATTATTTGCTTTGAGTGTAGGGAAAAAGGGCACTACAAAAGTAAGTGTCCTACTTTGGTCAAGAAGAAGGTGCAAGTGGCACCCAAGACCAAGGAGAAGCCAAAGGAGGTCGGTCCCGTGACAAAGAAAGATAAGAAGCACATTGTGTGCTTCTCATGTAAACAAAAGGGGCATTACCAAAATCAATGTCCAAAGGGGAAGGATCCGACCAAAGTCAAAAGGAGGAGCTCAAATCAAGGGGGAGCCTCAAGGATTAAGCCTAAGGTACCATTAGGTAATGGTAATTATTTTAATCATGAAAATATGCATGCTAGAAATAATTTTTATCATTATAATGCTATTTATCATGAAAATAGGAGACATGAGAATCCTAAGGAAAACTATAGAGCTTTCCATGCTAGAACTACCACCTCTAAGGATAGGAAACAAATTAGGAATTCCCAAGGTAGACCTACCCAATCCAAAGCTAAGAAAAACAATCACCAAGGCTATATTAGAAAACCAAGCTTTGATGAGGTCTTGATTGAAAATCAAGTTTTGAGGTCAAAACTTGATAAATTAGAAAAATCCCTTAAGAAAATAGAAAATCTATTAAAGGGATCAAAAGGTCAAAACCTAGATTTAGGAAGTCAAGGACCTTCTAGGAGCAAGAAAGGTTTGGGATACAAACCTAAAACTAAGGATGATGGTCCATCCTATCATAGAGTGCCATATAGGTATGGAACTCAATCTAGGTCTAGAAGTCAAGTCAAGGCCACAAGGGATGCCATCCCTAGAGTTGACCAAGACAAGACTAACATGACTAAGGCTTCCGAGAAATCTAGAAGAGTCACTAGGAAGGTATCAAGGGAAGTTATCCCTAGTGAATACCTAGAACATTCAAGGAGCATCAATAGGTTTTGGGTTCCTAAGAGTGTGTTCGCTACACCCTAGATAGGTCTAGGGAGTGTCAACTCAAATTGGAATGGTAGTTAACCTAACCTTGATGAAGTTGACACTTTGGGACATTTTCAAGGAGTTATTACCCTTAAAAATGAAGGATTCATTTATTTACTCTAAGAGGAGTAAATATGTGCCAAACTATCTTTTTGGAAGATTGATCTTAACAAAAAGTTGGCACAACTAGGTTAAAATCCATAGATAGGCCAAGTTGGGGAGTTTTGGCACTATCTTGGAAATTAGGGAAAATTTAGGATTATCAATGGCTTAGCGATGAGTTATTGATACTTAGATAGGAAATCTAGGTATTTTTCTTTTATGCTATTATGCCATGTTTTGTATGCCCTATCACACGCCATGACATCATAATTCATATCTCATATTTTATTATGAAAATATTATATGTCATGTCATACATGCATCATCTAGCTATAATTTCTTTTGCAAATTCAAATATGATGCATGTCATAGTCATAATCATGCATAAATTTGATTTTTATTGAACTTAAGGACATTGACATTAATTGACGTCCTTGGTGGATGATCAAGGTTAATAATGCCTAGATAGAAATGCATGAACCCTTATATTAGGGAGAACATGACTTTCATATCTCACTAAGACTATAAGGTGACTTGTGTGTGTTTTTGAGACACATTAGAACACGTGAGATGTTAGGAAGATGAACAAAACTCAAGGTGTTGATTTATCTTCATCTTATTGAGTTTTTAGTATCATCAAAACATGAAGTTCAATAAACTCCAATCATTGGGAAAGCTAATGTACAAGTCATGTGCATTTAGCCCAAGGAACATGGTTGGATATTATTTTTGAAAAATATTTCAAAACTATCTTGGAAAATCTTGGTGAAGACTATCCTTTGATAGCACTCATCATTGATGAAATGGATACAAAACAATGAAAAACATTGAAGTATTTCAATGGTTTCCAATTTTGTGTCAATCTTTGAAAAAGGAGGTTATTTTCATAGAAAATTATTTTTCCTTGATAGTATATGGTATAAATAATATCTACACGAAATTTCAAATTTTTTTGAATTTTGTAGAATTATTTAGGAGTTTCTGAAATTCGAATCTGAAATTGTTTTCAGAAATTAGAAACTCCCAATCGATCGGGTGATCGATTGGGACAGTAACTTAATCAATTGAGCAATCGATTGAGAGGTCTTTTTACGAGCACAGAAGCTCGTGTAGTCGATCCGGTGATCGATTACAGGTAGTCGTAATCGATCGGCTGATCGATTAAGGCAGGTTGTAATCGATTGGTTCCCAACGCCAATCGATTGATGAGACTGAAACTGTCTATTTTCAGTCCAATAACCCATTTTTGAGTAACCAAACAATCCCTAGCCCCTTGAAATACTTTTATAAGTATATTTGGGTAAATTTCATTGTGAAATCAAAAAGGGAAATGGTTTGGTGTACATTTAAGGGTTAAGGAGAGATTTTGATTCAAGTTTAGAATCTCTTAAATCTCATCACCTCAAGTTGAGATTTTCTAAAGGTTTAGAAACTCAAAAATCATTGTTGGTGCAATGATAGAGGTTTAGTGCATGTTTTGAGGGGGAGGTCTTCCTTAGAGGCATGTGTTTAAATTTTCTTTTTGGGATAAGTGAATGAATGGAGATTGGGAATCTTCATGAGTGCTCAAGGTTGAGCATAGGTTAAATGAAAGGTATGAGACTTTCATTGGATTTGCTTTTGACCATATAGACTCTCGGGGAGAGGTTTGATGTGTGTCAAAGGGGGAGAAATTTGGGAGAGATTGAAAGGCTAATAGAGATTAGTCTTACTCAAACATATTGTCAAACATCAAAAAGGGGGAGATTGTTGGTGCAATCTTGTTTAGGTCAGGGTTGACCTAGTTTGACTAAGCTTGGGTGAGCTTAGGTTTGGTAAGCTTGGAAAGCTTAAGGTTAGATGTTTCGATGTTTGATAATGATGTTTGAATGTCATATGATGTTTGAATGTCATATGATGTCAAGTGGATGTCAAGTGGGTCAAGGTTGACTGGAGGCTTGACGGAAAAGACCTAGTGGGACTAGGTGAAGTCCAGGTGGATTGGGGAGATCGTACGCTGGCATGGGAAAAGACCTAGTGGGACTAGGTGAAGTCCAGGTGGATCGCGGAGATTGTACGCTGGCATGGGAAAAGACCTAGTGGGACTAGGCATACCTAGTGGGACTAGGTGAAGTCTAGGTGGATCGGGGAGATCGTACGCTGGCATGGGAAAAGACCTAATGGGACTAGGCACACCTAGTGGGACTAGGTGAAGTCCAGATGGATCGGGGAGATCGTAGGCTGGCAAGGTGGAAGTCTATCGAGAGACTAGACCTAACTCGAGGGTTAGGTGAATCTGGTTGGGAACCAGGTCAAGTCCGAGCTGGGAGCTAGGCAGTAGAAATCCAGGTTGGTCAAAGGGGTTGACCGGACACTTGGTAGGGGAACCTAGGCTTGTGGAAACAAGTTAGGTTGGACCCAATCGATTGGGTAATCGATTGGGTCAATCGATCAGGTGATCGATTAGGTCAGTTTGCGCGAGAGGACAGAAGGGCACTGAATCGATTGGGTAATCGATTCAGGGTATCGGTAATCAATTACAGCAGTTTGCGCGAGAGAACAGAAGAGTCCGGAATCGATTGGGTACTCGATTCAGGTCACTCGTAATCGATTGGCCAATCGATTACGGTTCGAAAACTAGCCGTTGAACGGCTAAATCCTACGTGGTAATCGATTGGGTAATCGATTCAGAAACCCTAGGCGTCGGGTATAAGGTCTTTCACGCAGGTTTGAAGCGTAGCTCTTCTCCTCTTCTTCTCCAACTTCATTGCCATTTCAAGGGAAGCCTTGGAGCTTAGTGCTGCTGCATTTCCAAGGTCCAAGAGGCAATCATAAGCTTGAAGATAGCAAGGAAAGCAAATAGAGTTCATTTATTGTAAATCTTGTAAGATTTCCTTTGAATTTGCTTTGTTCTTGTTGTATCTTTGTAACAAGCTTGTAAGAGGTTTCTCCACCTCAAGAAGGAGACTTTCATAGTGCATGAGAGTGTGAGGAGAGTGGATCCTTGGATTAGTCACCCGGCCGGGGTGGATACCAAGTAAAATCCAAGTGTTAGCGATTGTTTGAAGTCTTCCGCCGCGACAAATCATCTACAAGCGAATCGAAGCTAATCACCCCCCTCTAGCTCGTCTACCGGTCCTAACAGTGACAACGACAAATTTAGGTCGGATGTGATCGGATGTGTCCGAATCTCTATCGAAGATGGCCGGCGGTGACATATCTAGGCCGAATGTGGGCGCATTTGACTGGATATAGACGGATATGGTCTGATCTGACCGGATGCGTCTGGATCTCTGTTGGAGGTGGATGATAGAGATGTATTTGGGCCGAATGTGGTCGGATCAGACCGGATGTGTCTGGATCTCTGTCGGAGATGGCTAGCAGCGGCAGATTTAGGCTGGATGTGGCCAGATCTGACCGGATGTGGCCGGATGTGGCTATATCTGACCAGATGTGTCTGGATCTCTGCCGGAGGTGGCTGACAGTGGTAGATCTGGACCGGATGTGGGCGGATCTGAATGTGTGTGTTCGGATCTCTGTTTGAGGTGGCTTGCAGTGGCAAATCTGCATCGGAGATAGCCAATCTGTATCAGATCGATGCTGGATGTAGCTGGTCTAGGCCGAATCGGTGTCGGATGTGGCTGATATGCGTTAGATCATCGTCAGTGTGATGGATCTAGGTCGGATGTGTCTGAATCTCTGTCGGAGGTGGCCGTTAGCGGCGAATCTGGGGTTGATATAATTGGATTTGTAAAGATCTCCGTCGAAGGTGATCGGCAGTGGCAAATTTGGGCTGGATGTGGCTGGATCTGACCGAATATAGCCGAATATGGTCGAATCTGACCAGATGCGTCTGAATCTCTGTCAGAGGCGCCCAACAGTGGTAGATCTGGGCCAGAGGTGGTTGGAACTTATCGGATGTGTCCAGATCTCTGTCGGAGGTGGCCGGTAGTGGTAGATCTGCACCGGAGATTGCCGATCTATATCAGATTGATGTTGGATGTAGTTGGTCTAGGTCAAATCGGTGTCGGTTGTGGCTGATATGCGTTGGATCATCGCCGGCTTGATGGATCTGAGTTGGTTGTTTCCGAATCTCCTGTCAGAGGTGGTCGGTAGTGGCGTATCTAGGTTGGATGTGGGCAAATCTGACCGGATGCATCCGGATCTTTGTCAGAGGCGACCATGGACGACACCGTTGAACTCTTTGCAACCTCAAAAATTCATAGGTTTTTAAATGGGTACAATTAGACTTGTCTAGGGCCTATTAGTAAAATTTTGTCAAAACCCACTAATTTTTCCATATTAGGCCCAACTTGTGCCTGATATTTTTTCATATCAGAGCCATGTGAGTCTGATATAATTCATATTAGACCTATGAGGTTAGGGTTTAACTGATTTTTCTGATAATATTTTAATACCTTCGGAAAAATAGATGTCTTTATAGTAATGAATGAATTATCAGAATTTACTTTACTGTTTTTTTAATAAGTTCGAAAATTATTTTCTCTATGTTTTTTCATTTTTATTCCTGCTTCTTGTCCTCGTTTCTCTCTTTTTTTAACGTTCTCTTTAAAATCTAATAATTAAAGTCAGAGTTATATCATCATATGATGTCTCAATGTTCAGAATAAATTGTAAACTTATATTTTAATATATCTTTTTCCTTAATAATCTATTTAATTGATATCTCAACCGAAGATAATGGCAGAGTTGAAGAAAATATAGATAAAATTTCTTTAGACTAAAAAAAATAGCTAACCCCATGTTAGGTCTTATATAGAAAAATATTAAGCCCACGTACTTGATATTTGGGCATGATATTTTTCTATATCGGGCTTAACGTGTGCCTGATATGGTCGATTAGTGAGTTTTGACCAAATCCACTGATAGCCCTAGTCAGGTTCGATTGAACTCATTTCAGATCTTATGGATTTTTGAGACTACAAGGAGTCTAAGGGTGTCGTTCATTATATATTTTAGATTCTTCGAAGGTGTTAAAATATTATTATCAGAAAATCAGCCAGACCTTAACTTTAACTAACATGTTCTTGATGTTTTTTCATATCCGACTCAAAGTGAATTTGATATAATTCATATTAAGCTCATGTTGGATCTGAATGTATGCATCAGCCAAACCATAACTCTAACTAACATGTGCTTGATGTATTTTCATATCCAACTCAACATGAATTTAATATAATTGATATTAAACTCATGCAGGGCTAATGTAATTTTATTAAACTCATACAGGGCTAATGTAATTTTGATGTGAATATTATATATATATATATATATATATATATATATATATATATTTCTATAAAGAAAAGAGAAGAGGTGGTATGTATACGTGAGAAAAATCTTTCGTTAATAGGTGGGAATAATTAAAGGATAGAATGAAAAAACTAATAAATTTAATTAATTTTTTATAAATATTAAATTATAATATGTCTTCATCCATTTATAAATCTGAGTCTGTTTTTTTTTTAAAAGTAAATTGTCGTTTACAGAGTGAGGCTCCTTTTTATATTAAAAAAATAAGTGGCGCTATCTTGGTGATGGGACGTTTTTTGATTTTGGATGCTTTGTTTGAGAATTTTGCCTAGTGACTCGCGTTGGCCGGTCGTCGAATAAATCCCAGAATCGACGGCCATCATCCGCCGAGTGCTGGCCCCCACGAAATCGATCTGCCTAGGAGGCAGGGAGCTAACACACATGTCCCTGGGGCTGTTACCTCTCGCGGTTTCCGCGCTTATCCCCAATTTCTTCTCCCATGATCGTTCCCTCTCGCTCCGTCGAACCTAACCCTAACGTCGGCGGCGGCCATTAAACAAGGACACGGTCAAAGAGACGCCGACGACAACGAGGGGCGAGAGGCAGCGAGCGAGATAAAAGAGGGAAACAGAGGAGTAGAGTTTGATCCGGTAGATGGAGAAGCGGGATGCTGCGCCGACGAGGCCGCCGAACCCGGCGATGTCTTACCGAGAGGACTGCTGGAGCGAGGGAGAAACCTCTGCGCTTGTCGACGCTTGGGGTGACCGCTACATTGAACTCAACCGCGGGAACCTCCGGCAGAAGCAATGGCAGGAAGTTGCCGATGCCGTTAACTCCCGCCGCGGCGCTGGTCGCCGACCGCCTCGCACCGACGTCCAGTGCAAGAACCGGATTGACACGCTCAAGAAGAAATACAAGGTCGAGAAATCCAAGGTTGCCGACGGGGGCGAGAGCCAGTGGTCCTTCTTCCCCCGCCTCGATGGTCTCGTTGGATCTGCCCTAGCTTCGAACTCCAAGAAGCTATCCGTGTCGCCACCGCCGCTCGCTCTTCCAATGCCTTTGCATCGGAAAGGCTCCGCCTTGGCCGTTGCCTCCCCAGTGCGACCGACGGAGACGAAGAAGAAGCGCTTTGCTGCTGCTTCCACAACTGTAGGCAACGATTTCCTAAGGCGTGCTGCTGCTGCTGCAGCTGCGGCGGCTGCAGATGACGACGACGGCGATGATGCAGAGAGGGGGGAAGAGGAGGTATCAGACTCGCTATCAAGGTCATCATCAAGGTCTGGAAGAGGATTGAAAAGGAAGAGGGAAGAAGAGGGTAGCGGCATTCGTGAACTTGCTAAGGCAATCATGAAGTTTGCTGAGATATATGAGAGAGTGGAGTCGTCAAAGCAGAGACAGATGATTGAGCTGGAAAAGCAGCGGATGGAGTTTTCTAAGGCGTTGGAGTTCCAGAAGATGCAGATCATTGTGGATTCACAGATGCAGCTTGCCAGAATTAAGCGGTCAAAGCGATCTCATACTGGTAAGAGTTTTGGTCTTTATTCAATCCTATCAATGTCCACTTATATATTTTGATGTTGACGTATGGAATCATCTTTTGTTTCATACTGGTAAGACTATAAATTTATTCAACCAGGAACTCGTCTGAGTTTTCCTTTACACTTTGTTTTAATTTTTTTTTCCTAATATTTTGTTTTGGCCCAAATGCCCAATCATTGCTAAAATTAGCAGCTTGGGTATGGTCGTTTATCTCTTTAAATTTTATTGTGCCTTCTGTTTGTTGTATATCAGGCCACAAAACATCAACAGATAAAAAAAATGCTACGTTGATTTGCATAATTAAGACCATTAGCATCATTAGATTCACAGCTCAGGAGAGTTAGAATATTGTAAATATAATGGAGAGTTAGAATATTGTAAATATAATAAAGATTAATTAGGTTGATTCTACATGTAATTAGTTTAAAATAAGGCAACAGAATATTCTGTAATTATATACTCTTCCCTATAAATTCAATAGCTCCGTCGTGTCCAATGCACATAGATTTTATCCAATATCTCTCATTTTTATCTAAATATGGTATCAGAGCGAGGCTTAATTTGTGGTCCACGCGCTCCTCTCCTCCGCGCGTAACGACGCATCCGGTGTTTGTACTTAATGCCGTTGACTGAGCTTTGCTCGCCTCTCTTTCCTCACTGATCAATGGCTACCTCTGACACTCTGAAGCTTGGTACCCCAATCTTTACCAATCACATCACTGCACCGCTCTCTTCCGAGCTGTTGGATAGTAAGAACTACTCCTCCTGGGCCTCTCACATTGAGCTTTAGCTTGTTGGACAGGGTTATGAGACACATCTCACTCAAATTGAAGAGGATGTCCAAATCGCCGATTGTCCTATATGGAAAAAGGTTAACGATCAGTTGTATTGTATCATCCGAGCCTCCATTTATCCGTCTCTTCGCGATGTCTTTCGCAGTCACAAAACTTGCAAAGCAGTTTGGACACAAGCTCAACAACCTTTTACAAACACTTCTTGGCGACTCTATCAGGTTTGTGAAGATCTCATGACTATCCTAAGTGCTCATCAAATTAAGGATTCTATGTTGACTTATCTGGGCTCGATCTCTAGCCTTCTTTGTGATTTTAATGAATTGTTTCCACCTGCGGTCACTCCTGTTGCGGAGCTTGAAAATCATAAGAAATTTTTCATGTCTCTAGCTTTATATGGTCTACCCATAGATTATTCTCGTGTTCATGATCAGATCTTGGGTAGCCACACAGAAGTTATCATGGATAGTACCTGGGCGACTCCTTTGTGTTCCTGCCAAAGTTTTGTCTGTGGCTTTGCCTTCTTCTATTCTTGTTGACTTGTCAGCTTTGGTCTCTCGAAACAACAGCAAACCTCGCCTTGTAAGGGTGACAAAGGACATCCTTGTGTGATCATTGCCACAAACCTGGACACACAATTGATAAGTGCTGGAGTTTACATGATCGACCTCCTTGAGCTGCTCAGATCGTCCAGAATTCTGTCGCTTGTTTCGCTTCCGTTTTGCCGTTGCCACCAGATCCCACCTCATCATCTTCCTATGACAATTTTCTGAAATGATATGAAGATTGTCAGGCCTCTAGTTCCATTGCTGCTGTTGCACACACTGGTAATTCCTTTGTTGTCATCTCTCACTCTTTGGGTCCTTGGGTTCTTGATTCTGGGGCCACCGATCATATCATTGGTAATAAATCCTTTTTTTCTTCTCTTTCTACTTGTGGTTATTTTCCTTCTGACACCATGGTGAACGGTTTTTAAACTCAGCCCTAGGGTGTTGGTATTGTTCATCCTCTCCCGTCTCTTTATATTCACAATGTCCTTTATGTCCCTGGAGCTCCCTTTAATTTATTGTCAATAAGTCAACTTACTCGGTCTCTTGATTGTGTCGTATCTTTTACTAATAATTCTATTTCCTTACAGGACCGGAGTATGGGAAGCAAGGTTTAAAATTTCGACCCGTGCCGAAGTTTCGGTCCCTAACCGGAACAATACGGTTTCGGTATCGTATCGTACCGTGCCGATAAGGTTTCGTATTTTTTTATTTGTATATAGTAATTATTAGATAAATATGTTTAATGTGTATAATTTAAAAATAAGTTGTATATTAATTTATATAAATTTTTAATTATTGAGCAACCTAATATTGTTAAAAAAATAATTAAATATACTTTTCTTTAAAGAAAATTGATCTATCAATAACTTGAATTAAAATTGATACATTATAATATATTACCTTACTAATACCTTAATATTCAAGTGCATATCAAATAGAGATATTCTATAATAAATGTAATGTTTCATATATTTTGGGAAAAAATTCCTAAAAGTAAAAAAAGTTTAATGTCTTAAAAATTAATATTAATGGATTTAAATTTCAAATTGATGTTAAGATAAAAAATATTATCTATAATTTCTAATAAGTATATAAATTAATACAAAACACTACTTTTATATAATAGTTATATACATATTTATTTATTTAAATATTAATTTAAATAATACATATTTAAAATGATAAAAAAATATTAGAATATTAATTAAATAAGAAAATATTAAAAATAAAAATAATAAAAAAAATCAGAATATAAAATTGAATTATTAGAATTTTTTTAAAATTTTTAAATTTTTTATAGAATTTTTAAATAATATTTAAAATAGAAAAATTCAGAAAATTAATTAGTAAAACTATTTTTTAATTTTAAATATATTTTTATATATTTTATTAGGATAATATTTAAGTAGGGAAATGTTAGATTTAAATAAATCATTTTATTAGTTTTCTTATTTACGTTGAATTTAAATGGGAAATTTTGGATTTAATAAACCACACGCGAGCCCTAACACGCCACGATGGCGGAGGTGGAGGAGTTGTGACTCGCGATGGCATCCAGGCGCCGTCCGGCGGTGCTTCCGGCTAATCCAGAGGCCTCCGGCGATGACAGAGGCCTCCGACGGCGCCAGAGGAGTCCCGTGACAACTCCGGCGTCGCCTGCGTTGTTTTTCAACTTACCTTGTCGTCGCCGTTGCCGACGTCGCCTTCGTTGCCGGGGAGAACTTCGCCAAACATTACCTCTGTCGCGCACGCAGCAACACACGAAATCGGTGGCGTGCCGATTTCGGTTTCCCAACGGAACGGTATGTTTCGCCGGTGCCGCCCGGCATGACACAAGACTTTAAACCTTGATGGGGAGGATGATTAATTTTGGATGTGAGTCTAATGACCTATATCAGCTTAAACAACATTCCCTTATTGGTTCAGTGTCAACATCTCCACTTTTTATTCATGCTCAGTTGGGACATCCAGGTCTTGATAAATTGAAACAGTCACATCGTAATCGTTCCCATTTAGAGTCTTTGTCTTGTAAGTCATGTCAATTAGGAAAGCATGTTCGTAGTTGTTTTTCTACTCGCACTATTAGTCGGGCCTCACCCCCTTTTGTTTTAGTTCATTCAGATGTTTGAAGTCCGAGTCGTATTTCCTCTATATTGGGGTGACGATATTTTGTTACTTTGATAAACGATTTTTTCCATTGTACTTGATTATATTTGATGAAAGATCGTTCAGAATTATTTTCTATTTTTAATCCCTTTTTTATGAAATTAAAATTCAATTTGGTGTCTCTCTTTAGACTTTACAAAGTGATAATGCACGTGAGTACTTGTCTCTTCAGTTTCGGACCTTCATGGCGTCACATGGTATATTGCATCGTATACTTTATCCACATACCCCCCCGGAATGGGGTTGCAGAATGCAAAATCGACATTCTCGAGACCACCGGACTCTTCTTCTCTACTCTCATGTTCCTCATTAGTTTTGGGGTGATGCAGTACTTACTGTTTGTTATCTCATCAACCGCATGCCTTCCTCCACTCTACAAGGAAAAATACCTCATCATGTACTTTATCCTCACCACTCTCTTCATCCATTATCATCTAGGGTCTTTGGTTCTATATGTTTTGCTTATGCTCTTGGTCCTATCGCTGACAAACTCTTTCCCTAGTCTTATAAGTGCGTCTTCCTTGGGTACCCACGGTCTTAAAAAGGGTATAAGTGTTATTCCCTTACTCTCCGTAAGTACTTCATCTCTGCTGATGTCACGTTCTTTGATTCGGTTCCATTTTTTGGGTCTAACGCATCTACATTTGGGTCTTTTCCTTGCACGCATGCACCGGTGTCTATCTTTTGTCCTCCAAAGGAGTCTCTATCACCTCCTGCCCTATCTCCTCCACCATTACAGATTTATCACCGCTGTACTTGTCTTGTATTGTAGCCGCTTGGCACTAACCACGCATGGACTCACCTTTGGAGCCCATTCCTCCGCCTCATCCTTTGGTCCCACCTCCTGAGTCTGATATTCCCATTGTACTTTGAAAAGGTATGCGTTCTACTCGTAACCCTTCTCATTATATTTCTGAGTTATCATCGTCTTTCTCCTTCCTATTATTCTTGTCTTTCTTCCTTGTCGTCTGTTTCTCTTCCGAAGACTGTAGGTGATGCCTTTGTCAATCCAGGATGGAAATAAGCTATGTTCGACGAAATGTGTGATTTACAAAGCAGTAAGACTTGAGACCTCGTTCCTCTACCATCTGGGAAGTCGGTTGTCAGTTGCCGATGGGTGTATATAGTGAAGGTTGGTCCAGACGGCACAGTTGACCAACTTAAGGCTCGTCTCGTCGATAAAGGATATACACAGATCTTCGGATTGGATTATGGGACACTTTTTTTCCCATTGCCAAAATGCCTTTTGTGCGCCTACTCCTGTTCGTTGCTGCCATTCGTTATTGGTTTTTCTATCAGTTGGACATCAAAAATGCTTTTTTACATGGTGATCTGTTTGAAGAAATCTATATGAAGCAACCTCCTTGTTTTGTTGTTCAGAGGGAGTCTTCTGGTCTTGTATGCCTCCTACGGCTTTATATGACCTCAAGCAGTCACCCAGAGCATGGCTTGGTAGATTTAGTACCGTGGTTCAACATTTGGTATGACTCGGAGCGAGATTGACCATTCTGTCTTCTATCGCCACTCATATATTGGTTGCATTTACCTGGTTGTTTATGTTGATGACATTGTTATCACAGGTAGTGATCACCTAGGCATTTCACAGGTGAAGCAGCATCTTTTCAAACATTTCTAGACGAAGGATCTTGGTAAACTCAAATAATTTTTGGGGATAGAAGTAGCACAGTCCAATGATGAGATCCTCATATCTCAAAGGAAGTATGCAATGGATATTCGGGAAGAAATAGGAATGTTAAATTCGAAGACAGTCGACAACCCGATGGTTCCCAATGTCAAGCTCCTGCCAAATCAGGGGGAGCTTCTTCCAGATCCTGAACGGTACAGACGATTAGTAGGGAAATTGAACTACCTCACTGTTACTCGTCCGGATATCTCATTTGCAGTGAGTGTAATAAGTCAGTTCCTCAACTCTCCATGTAAGAAACATTGGGAGGCTTTGACTCGCATTGTTCGATACATTAAAGGCGCTTTAGGAAAGGATCTTTTGTATGAAGATAAAGGACATACTCGAGTTGTAGGATATTTTGATGCAGATTGGGCAAGATCTCCCATGGATAGAAGATTTACTTTTGGATTTTGTATATTTGTCGGAGATAATCTTGTCTCTTGGAAAAGCAAGAAGTAGAATATTGTGGCCAGATCCAGTGCAGAGGCGGAGTATCGAGCTATGACCATAGTCATTCAGGAGCTTATATGACTCAAACAGTTGTTTCAGGAACTAAAGTTTGGGAAGGTTATACAAATGTCACTTATATGTGATAACCAGGCCGCCATGCATATTGCCTCAAATTCAGTTTTTCATAAAAGGACAAAGCATATCAAAGTTGATTATCACTTTGTCAGAGAGAAAGCCATATTTGGAGAAATATCTACTAGTTTTGTCAATTTTCATTATCAAGTAATAGATATATTTACTAAGTCATTAAGGGGTCCTCGAATTAACTACATATGTAACAAGTTTGGTGCATATAACCTATATACTCCAGCTTGAGGGCAAGTATTAGAATATTATAAATATAATAAAGATTAATTAGGTTGATTATACATTATGTAATCAGTCTAAAATAAGGTAACTGAATATTCTGTAATTATGCACTCTTTCCTATAAATTCAATAGCTCCGTTGTGTCCAATACACACGGATTTTATCCAATATCTCTCATTTTTCTCTCAACAGTCTGGTAGAGGATTGAAAAGGAACAGAGAAGAAGAGGGTAGCGGCATTCGTGTACTTGCAAAGGCAATCATGAAGTTTGCTGAGATATATGAGAGAGTGGAGTCGTCAAAGCAGAGACAGATGATTGAGCTGGAAAAGCAGCGGATGGAGTTTTCTAAGGCGTTGGAGTTCCAGAAGATGCAGATCATTGTGGATTCACAGATGCAGCTTGCCAAAATTAAGCGGTCAAAGCGATCTCATACTGGTAAGAGTTTTGGTCTTTATCCAATCCCATCAATGTCCACTTATATATTTTGATGTCGACGTATGGAATCATCTTTTTTTTTTTTCCTATTGTGAATTAAGACTCTAACTTTTTTCAATCAGGAACTCGTCTGCGTTTTCCTTTACACTTTGTTTTTAATTTTTTTTCTAAAATTTTGTTTTGGCCCAAATGCCCAATCATTGCTAGAATTAGCAACTTGGGTATGGTCGTTTATCTCTTTAAATTTTATTCTGCCTTTTGTTTATTATATATCAGGCCACAAAACATAAACAGATTAAAAAAAAGGCTAAGTTGATTTCCATAATTAAGACCATTAGCATCATTAGATTCACAGCTCAGGAGATAGATGTCTGCAAAGCCTTCTCAAAAGATATGGAACTAATTATTTTCTGACATGAGGCTATCTTTCACTTGGTTTTGTTTTGAGGGTATACCAGCCTTATGTACCTAAGGTTAATGTATTTTAACTCAGCCTAAGATCTAAAAATCTCTTCTCTTTTTATCTTTTGGCATATTTTTATTACCTATCGAGAATGGAGCCTCATACAACAATCAAACTGGGAAATTCGTATGAGGTTTTCGTACACCTGTTGTTGATGGGGTTAGGTTTGCTCAATTTTCTGTCAATTAATATTGGTTTGCATTGGCTTGATCGTTGGAGTTTTAATTTGTCACTCATTGAATGTTCCATTTGATTCGATGATGTTAGTCATCGAAATCCTAATCAAGTCAGAGATACAAATTTTGGTTTTCAAATTATCTTTTCCTTGGTAGAATTTCTTGGCTCTGGATGTTCTTATCTTCTATGTATGTACCTCTGTATGCTAGTGTTTGGTTGAAGATGCTTGCAATTCTTGAGACTATATGGCTTTTTTAGAATTGCAGTCAAGAGAAAAGGAGGAATTTATATCTTTGGTTAGTCTAACATATGTACAACGTTTAATGAGTTAAGACAACTACCTGGTCCTATTGTTGTTTTATTGACTGATTCGGTAACATTCTTCACCTACAGTCGGTTTTGTTTTTGTTTTAGTTTGTCTTAGTCAAATCAAAATTTTTGCTGTTTGTTGTGTCATTCCTAGTTCATTTTTCTTCTTCAACTTCACGCCATGAGAAGGATAAAATTGGTTCTCCTATGTCTCCTATAATGATCCTGGTAATGAATCTGATCACCCAATTCCCTCTCTGCATTTGATGCAATTTCTAAAGATCGTCAAGGTGGCATTGTGCATTGTTGTGTTTTTGGTACTCTAGTCTGGACAAAGCTCAGAGTCTTTCTTTGTCTCCTCCTCTACATATATTCCTCTGAGGGAGGCAATAAATCTATCATGTTGAACTTCCTCTTGCACCTCTTACGTAATATGCAATGATCATATTGCCACTGCAGTAGGGTGGGAAGGAATCAAGCGAAACTAAAAATATTTTTTTTTTTTACAAAAAATGACTCCACAACTTGGTCTCGAAGTTATGTATAAAAATGCATATTGCTAGAGTTTGCCAAAGAGGCTTGCAATTTTTTTTTGGCAGCTTAAGATGCCCTCCACTTGTAAGGTTTGGGCTGAGATAAATGAAAACTTACTTGCTTCCTTGGTTGGCCAGACTCGTGGACAAACCCAAGTGTAGTTGGAGTTTGTCATGTTTGTGCCCTTGTTGATTTAACCTAAGATCTCCATTAGATTTAGGTCCATCTGAGTTGGACTACTAAATATTTGATATTTCTTCTGTTGTTTGCCTAGTTTCAGTTTCAACTACCCCAAGGAAGGTATAAATGGTTCTCTTGGTTGTGCTAGGGTTGTTCACCCAAACACCTCATTCAAGTGGTTATTTATATCGTGCCTTTTGAAGTTTATTGTTTTAGGGATTGGCAAAGGGCATTTTTGTTGCTATAAGGAAAGTCTTAATTTTCAGCTTTGAATAGGAAAATGAAAAGTACAACTTACAATTCCAGTTTTAGTGAGCAAAATTGAGGGACAGTTATAAGTTCGATAGAGGCTTTTAACTTGCATTTTTTGGAAAGGAAGAACTGATCTAGATACTGTTACTTTGGATTGATTAGTTATGTAAAACTAACCCCACATTAGGGATATACCTCTGAGTGCGTGCGCGCGCGACAATAATATTTTTTCTTTTAAAAAGTTGTGATGCTTAATATTTTTTATTTTAAAAAGTAGTGATGCTCATCATCATAAGTAAGGTGTGTTATTTTCTCAACAACAGTTACATTAATTCCCTTTTTATAACCTTTAGCTAGATATAATAATTGTTTTATAAATTAGAAAACATTGACATTTATTGTAAGAAATAAAGATGTCACTTGTCAGTCATTTCATAGAGACTAGCAAAAAAAATTGAGTACACATAAGTTGCTTCCATTTTGTTTGTTGGCTGTTCGTGTAATGTTAGACACATTTGACTCAAATTGTTTTGGAATAGACTTGACACAACAAAACGATAATCTAACGTCCACATTCACATTCTATGTGATGATCGAAACGTTTGCCCCTGAATGTTTTTACAAGTATGTGATAACATTGACCATTTTGATTTGCATTATCAGTATGCATGCTTGTTTATAAGGCTGGTGACCTTTCCATCTAGCATATAGGGTGTTTTTTTTTCGCTCTCTTGGAAATTTTGGTCTTCATGAATCAGATTGTTTTACTCAGTTTGTTTGTTTGAGCCCATTATGATGATAGATTTAAATGAGGTATTAACTATTGTTTTAGTCCTACTCTTCGGTATTAAGTCTGTCTATTCTTGTCTCTAGTATAATTGATTTCCTCTTTCACATTTATGGGCTAACTCAGGACTTCAGATTGTTTTATCTTAAAAGCTAAAGTTGAATACAGAAAGTTATCATGTTTAACTAGTCAAACTGCTTTCTGGTGCCCTATTTAATTAAAAGGCGGCATCAACTAGATCATTGGAGGATTCTATGCAAAGATATTGTTACTGATTTTTTTGATTAGTTGGATCTTGTCAAACCGGATTGTATTTTATGTTCATGTTATTGATATTGCATGTGCAATTTCTTCATACAGGCGTCGAAAAGCCATTCATAATTCTTTTTCTACCTTTTGTCTATCATCAGCTGCAATCCCCAATTTTATTATTTCGTTCTTATTTATGCTGCCGATTTGCATGAGTTTCAACTCTGAACAAGATGACTTATTCGGTAAGTTAGGTTAATTCAATTTTGACCGAATTAATTAATATTTTATCGGATTATTTAATTTGTATTAAAAACTTTGTTAGGTTGATTCTATTTGATTTTAATTGAATGGTCATCCCTGCTGAATATGATGTGTTTTTCTTTTGCAGACAATTATTTGTAGTTGTCTAACTAAGAAATGGTGATGGACTTTAAGATTCATCTGGGAACCTTTTCGCTTGTAAGGTGGCATTTTAAATATGTTCTTAGAATCTGTATTGTTTAATATATATTTTATATATAACATATGTAAGCAGAGGAATGATATGCGCATATTCATTCATGAGCATCTCATACCCTGTAAATAGCTAGTATTAATTTTTTAAAATAAGAAAATAAAAGCCATATATAAGTAGCATAAATCACATTTATGGTACACTGCATTAGTTTTATAAAGTCTTATATTACATGAATAAATACTAGATTTTATACTACTATATACTTAGTCTTGAATCCTACAAACTATTACTAAAATTTTAATAATTATGTACTACAGTTCTAAATATTAATACTGTAATTTATATATAGTTTCTCGGAACTCCAAATTATAACCCATTGATATATGACGTCATAATATTTAACTATGAAAATTCACGGGATATATATATATATATATATATATATATATATATATATATATATATATATATATATATATATATATAAAGTCAGGGATGAGGTGTGCATCCGTACTAAAAAAGTTTTTTTTTAAAGTTCTCGATTTTCCTAATTAGATTTTAGGTTTAGTGTTTAGTAATTAGGTTATAGTGTTAAAAATAAAAAAAAATCAAATAATTAATTGAGAATTGCATTGAATTTATACGGTAAAATTTTTAGCATAGTAAAATTATATATTTTATAGTTTAGTACATTTCTTCAAGTACACTATAATAAAATTTTAAATGGAATTAGTGTTTGCATGATAAAAGTTCATCCCTATTTAGAAAAAAAAATTCTACAAAATTTGTGATAGTTAAGAATTAAATCATTGATATTAAGAAATAATTAATCAACTGTTCGCTACACCATAGTCTGAGGACAGGTTTGACCTTTTTATTTTCTATGCTTCGATATGCTCATGGAGATTTATATGTCATGGTGTTGTTATGCTCATGGAGATTAATATGTCACGGTGTTGTGTGGAGAACGAATTAGTTGTTTATAGGGGTGTATTAGTGGCGTGTCATTTTGTAGCATTATAGAAGAGAGAGAAAAAATAATTAATCAGATTGAGTAATATAAAATTTGAAATGATCAATCTGGTCTCATAGAAGTTTTTTTTCTCGATTATCAAGTAAATCATTAAATGTTAATGGTGAACGGTTCAGAAGTTTAACATTTCATAATTGTGCGTTTTATTTGAAAAAAAATTTTATACAAAATTCGCTATAGTTAATGATCGAATTCAGGATGTTTACAAGATAATTAATCGCTATTCCACATCAAGGCCAGGGGAGAGAGAGAGTCATGTTTGTCATTGGTGTTCTGCGGATGGAGATGGAGTTAATCATTAGTCAACTTGGTAGAAAATAATATGTGAGTTGGGTAGTGTTTGGAGATCAATGTGATGTAGACTTAGGGAACATAAGTGGCTAGAAGTGCCAGGATGAGGTGGGAAATGCGATGAAGATAAGGCATAAAGTTGCAAATGAAGATTAGGAAGCACAAGTTAGATTGAGGTTGGTGATAAAGACATACAAGCAACAAGGATGATGAAGGGATGCAATTGAAGCAGGGAGAAAGGATGCAAGGTGTTTATAGGCTGTTATACCGGTGTCCGATCAGACGTCGGATGTGTCATCGATTAAACGTGTCAAATTTTTCACTGAGATATTCATTTTCACTGTGCGTATCATTACTCTTAATCTACTGGGAAATAGTTTGCACAGTGAAAGTTAATGTCTCAGTGAAAAATTTGACCGTCAATTAATGGCACGTCCGATCACCGATCGGACACCAGCGGTAGTCTCCGATCGCCGTCCCGAATCAAACTATACCTTGGGGGGACGGTGAACCTGTCAGGATCGTCGACAACGGTGAATTCGTCGGAATCGACGGTGAATGATGTGAGATCGTAATTGCGGCAATTTCCAACGTGTTTATTGTGCCCCCAAGGTATAATTTGGTTCGGTGCGGCGGCCTTCGGCCGCCGACGGTGTCCGATCGATGGCCAGACTTTGGACGTACCACCGATTGACGATTAAAATTTTTAATGAAATATTCACTTTTGTTGTGCGTATAATTACTTAATCTAATATAGTTTACTTATTAATTGATTAATACAACTAGGTTTAGTTGTAAACTGTGCAAATGTATAATCTATGTCCATGCTTTGTAAGCATTGACGACAAGTATCAATTTTGGAGATCTGATACAAAAATTCTGAAAAATAAACACTGTTGGTTTATAAAAAAGAAGATGATTACGATTACAAGAAGAAAAATTTTGAATTAAAAAAATAGATTCGTTATCTTAATGATCCTCTTAGAATCGGTCTCACGGATATTGAGGGAGATTCATACAGATATAGGCACATGGTGATTTAAATTTTGAATTTAAATTTTTGATGATAATTGATTTAATAAGTAGTTGTTCAAGTAAATACCAAACTCTATTTTGTTAAATTTCTGGTGGAAGTCCACCAAAGAAAAATAAACAAACAAGATTCTTCAATATTTGAAAAGATGTTTGAGATATGAGAATGCAAAAAAATTGAAGTAAATGTATTGGGTTGGGGAGGAAAAGTCTAACTCTAGATAAGGATATTGGCATCCAAACACTCTTAAGAGGTGTTTGAATGAGGATTATCGGTGATAACATTGATACATGATAGTTAATCAATAAAATTTTTATTTGATTTAGATAATGAGCGATTTTTGTCATTTGAGTAATTGTGAAATACAATTCGAAATAGAAAATCCTGGAAGCATACGATTTTTCACAACCCTAGGATTAATAATTTTTGTTCCCCAAAATTATCCTCCACAGATCAGGAATCTCCTCCACTATCTGCCTCTCTTGGTACGTTTTGCATAGACGATGTGAGTCCGCAGTCGTAGGAGGAGGTGCTCTAGGGGAGACAATGACGGCGGCGACGGACGATGGGGAGGGAGCTCTTTCGACCTTGAGTTCTCCCTCCTCCTCGTCTTCGACGATAGTCACCATGGTATCTGATCGAGGCGACGAAGGATCATTGGGTTCTACCTATGGAGGGGACGTGGACTGCTACTCAATGCGTTGGGTTCTACTTGCGGAGAAGACACAGACGACAAGGCCGGGTTCTGCCCACATCGGGTTCTGTCAAATTGGATTATAACATATTTATGCTGCAGATTGATTAAAATTAATTTAAACTTTACTTAATTGATTTTAAAAAATTAATCGAATATTAAATTAATTTATTGATAAACAGATTTACAATTGAATCCGGAGTAATCATTAAATATTAAATTTGCTTATAGTATTATCTAAGTTTGAATTAAATAATATTTTTTTTCAAGGTTGATTATACTATTATTTGATAATTATATAATTAATATTATATATGATAATTTAAATAAAACACACCCTTCATGCACGTGGAGTGTCGTACATTAATACCTTCAATTGTGAAACAAATTCATACCCATCACTTCGTCAATTTTAGGAGTCTCACGGATGGATTCATGAATAATATAGGTGTATTATCATATTAAAATTTAAAGATTAAAATTTGATAATATATTTATTTTTTTTATATGTTAATTATAATATTTGAATTAATAATTTTTATGATTTATTTTTTTTATATTGATTCTGAATTGATAAAGACGTTAAAATAAACTAATCATCATTTATTATCTCGGTTTGAGTTTTTAACCTCGCGATCAATAGTCTCCGAACGGCCATAGCCAAGCAATTAGGCCCCGTGACCACTGACCACCCGACTGAGTGGTTAAATCCGTCACACAATCATGTCAGAGTAGTCTGCTGGTCCTATACATATAGTTGTCCGGTGGATCGCATGGGAAAGATTTTTTTTATATATATTTTTGATTTTTTTAATTAGAATGATATTTTGAAGAAGTGGACTCTTTGAAAAATATAAAATTATGATGTACCTTTTATAAATTTCAAAATCAAAGCGTACCTTTTGAAAAGCTATCATGCCCTTCAACAGCTAACACCTTAGTAAATTCGGAGCCTCCAGCGCATCTCTCATCTATAACTCAAAGTAATCCATGCCCATAACTCCCATCAAAATTTACAACAACAAAAATCGCTTGATACGTAGATTTCAAGAACCCAAAGGGGAGTGAACTCGCCTTTGGGACTATGATGTAAGGATGACTAATCATTATTTTAGATATTTACTATTCGATCCTCAATTATGATGTATTTATAGAAATTTTTTAAATGAGGTGCGAATCCTGTGACGTTGAATTTCTAAACCGTTCATTACGAGCACTTTTTAATTTATCCTGACGATTAATAAAATTTTTTTATGAGGTCATGTCGATCGTCCGAGATTAAAAAAATCTCGTTAAATCAAGGGGAGTGAACTCAAAGAGGACTTTTCCAATAGATTTTTTTTTAGTTTACTAAAATTTTAATGCAAAAATCAATTTTGAATATTTATTTTAATTCTAACTCCATCATTATCGTCACGACCGCCACTGACTTTTTTACTGCGCTCCATTGTTATTTTTGTATGACTATCATCAGCCTCCGGTGCTCATGACAATTTCTGGCAATGTCAATTTTTGTGACATCTTATGTTTAAAGTAGTCCATGACTCTGATTGTACCATCTCTGTCATTGTGGTAGTTTATGGCCCCATCTCTATTATTATGATAGATAATTTTCGTACGCCTATCTGTTATTTCGGAAATTACCATATTAGGTGTCACGCTCCGAGACTCAGGAAGTCACTGGTCCAATATAAAATCGGACAACACCTCCTCGATTCGACGAACAATTTACGTATACAAACATCACACGTAGTATATACTTGGCCTCAGGCCTCAGGCCTCAAAATCAAGCCATAACATAAAAAAAGACGTTTATAACCATAAAATATAGTAAACCATACCTGATTGCGGACCGGTCCGACTTACAATAAATCAACCAATACATAAACCCCCTTAGGGCACACAACAACACTCACAAGACATATACAAATTCCTAAAAGAAATATGAAATAAATGCATTGCCAAGTACAAAACAAAATCATGTCGTCGCGATGCGTAGGGACTGGCTGCTGGGCTCTTCTGGCGACTCCAAGTATCTCAACCTGAAATTAAAAACATGGGCAACGGTGTGAGTCCAAATGAACTCAGCGGATACCTAAACAGATATGCATAGTAGGCCATACTAACAGTAAGAGTCACGCTGATACAGTCTCATATGTACAATAGAAAATACATACACTGAAATACTGAACGTATGTACATACCAGAATCCATTTATCCTGCAAGGGGTGAAATTAATCCCTATAAAACAAGTACAACACATAATCCAAGGTATACATGCTTCCTGTATGTGCATGTCATCCAAAATGCAACATGCATAAACGATGCACGATGCAAAATATGCACATGGTGCAATGACATTTGTCACCCCTGACACCAGTCACGCCACCGTCACTAGCGCCAAGTCTATACTCCAATCCTTAAATGTAAAACTTCAAATCCATGAGTATCACCCAAGTATCCCCAAGTCAATAACATCCTCCCAAACATCACAAGCTATATATATATATCCTCCAATAGACCGCTAGAAGATAACATATAATTTAAAGATTGCGCCAATATATTGTACCATATGCTACTATGAATAACAAACTTCCTAAATAATCAACCACCGTAAGATCATTTATCCACCCAATGATTCATCAAAATGATACAAATCCGGTAGGTCCATATCCACTTATAGAATCCTCAAAATACAACATAACATAGAAATTCGTTAATCTCAATCAACCTCTCAACACCAACGAGAAAATCTACGGTAATATCAACCTTATCATCCCGTGAACTAATAGGTCCACGATGGGGGTATAATAACCGAAAACCAGTGGACATCTTGACCTCCTAATTAATGTCCAATATCTTACCGGAAGATAAGGATACAACTAACTCCACATCCTCCGCACCCTAGCGGGTCGTACATCCCGATGCACCATCGAGATTAGTCAATTATATACACCCAATCTATGAGTCAAAATCCATCATAGAATAGCATAGCAACTAGCGAGTCACACCGACCATCGCCTCGTAATCCAATACTATCTAATTCCTCCACTCCATGGTCAAAACCCTCTAAGGCCCTACTCCATAACAAGGAGATAGAGACATGCTATCTCTCATGAGTATCTCAACATACTCATGAAGCAATTCCTTTATTTCCCCATAGGTCAATCCTCGATATCATCTAACAAGAGGTGACATAGTCTTGTGAGTGATTTGCCTTCGCGCAAATCATAAGTCCGTAGATACCTTCTTGGTTATTCAGACCAATTACAAGCGGTAACCCATAGGTGTCAAGCAACTAGCTCTACACTTTTCTGTATTAGCTCAAATCACCCATCAACATGTACTTTCTAGGTCAACAACCAAGTACAAGTGATCCATGGTCAAATCCCCCAAGGAACAGAAGGTATCAATCCTCTACTAATAGTAATAATATGTAGCTAATGCTATCCTACTGCATTAATGCATATCATGTACTCAAGACATGCCATCTAAATTATCTGTCCAGATATACATAACATAAGAAAAACTTGCAACTCTATAAGCTAAAGTGAATTGATCCAATACTGATCAAGCCAATTACGGTAGGCATCCCTAGTCTTCACTCAGCTGATAGTAGCTAGTACAAGTACTATAAATAGTAAGGTCCAGGAAAAATAAAAAATCCTTAACCTCCAATATCTTATTGACAGGTTCAACCCTCGTCTTCCAACCCGTATGCCGGTATCACAAAAGAATCAACATTCTCCGCATTTAGACAAGTCTGCAACAAGCTAACTAATCACCTTCATGGTTGATCATGACCATGATTACTATAAACTGATTGACTTTAAGTCATAAGACCTAACCAAGTTAGAAAGACACATACTAGATGGGTACAGGAATAGTAACAAGATCCAATAACATGAGAAAATTCCTAACCATATCTTAATATACAGGAATAGTAATATGATCCAATGACATGAGAGAATTCCTAACCATACCTAAATATACAGGAATACTAACATGATCCAATAACATGAGAGAATTCCAAACCTTACCTAAATATATAGGAATAGTAACATGATCCAATGACATGAGAATTTCTGCCCATACGGCCATACCTAACTAGGATAAAGGATACAAGAGATCAGAAGAATTACCTGTCGCCTGAAGAAGTCCCATCGTGCCAAGTCCCAAACACCCACGTTAAAAAATGACTACGTTAAATCCGTAAAACAATTTATACAGGCATCTGAAACTTGCTCTGATACCAAAATTAAATTGGTATCAGATAAATGCCGAAAAACTCCGAAAAGACTCGCAAAACCTTGGCTCTGATACCAAAAATAAATTGGTATCAGATAAATACTGAAAGATCAGCAAATACCTGAGGTATCTCGCAAACTTGCTGTGATACCAAAAATAAATTGTCACGCCCCGAGACCCAGGGAGCCGATGGTCCAATATAAAATCGGGCAGTACCTCCCCTGTCTGGCGGACAATTTACGCATACAAACATCATACGCAGTATATACTTGGCCTCAGGCCTCAAAATTGAGACATAACATAAACCATAAAACATAGTAAACCATACCTGATTGTGGACCGGTCCGTCTTACAACAAATCAACCAATACATAAACCCCTTAGGGCACACAACAATACTCACAAGACATATACAAATCCCTAAAAGAAATATGAAATAAATGCATTGCCAAGTACAAAACAAAACCATGTCGTCGCGATGGATAGGGACTGGCTGTTGGGCTCTTCTGGCGACTCCAAGTATCTCAACCTGAAATTAAAAACATGGGCAACAGTGTGAGTCCAAATGAACTCAGCGGATACCTAAACAGATATGCATAGTAGGCTATACTAGCAGTAAGAGTCACGCTGATACAATCTCATATATACAATAGAAAATGCATACACTGAAATACTGAACGTATGTACATACTAGAATATATCTATGCTGCAAGGGATGGAATCAATCCCTATAGAACAAGTAGAACACATAATCCAAGGTACACATGTTTCTTGTATGTGCATGACATCCAAAATGCAGCAATCAAATGCAGCAAGCATAAACAATGCACGATGCAAAATATGCACATGGTGCAATGACATGTGTCACCCTTGACACCAGTCACGCCACCGTCCACCTATCATAAATGAATCGGTGAGTGGGTAGGGTTGTGACAACTTTACACACTCTACTATCACTGCTCCTGAGTGACCGAGTGGATAGGATGCTGGTGAATGACACCATCCTACCCCAGGCAATGGGGGAGTCTCGCTCTTATCTTCTCGTGTCTCAGGACAAGAAGGGATCTCTGGCTACTACCACGCTCCGGAACCACTCTCTAAATAGCTGCTGAGCGGAGCAATATAGGGCAAATGCACACACTCTATAGTAGCCACTACCCCTGAGTGGTTGTATGTGCATATCCTCATGTAACTGGCGATGGGCTCAGACTACATAGGAGCCGATGATTGTCAGCATACAACAATGCAAGGATGATGCATGACACTAACACATACAACATCCACAAGTCATCATCTATTACCTCAGTGTGGTATGTATAGGTCTGAATCCTATATCATGGTATATAAATAACCTACTAGGTATGCTGACAAAGTAAACTAGTGATCCATCAATGTCAAATGCGAGGGGACATATCACTACATCTATGCACGTATACACACATGACAACCATCGAGACTATATGGAACTAAAGGGAGATCATATCGAAAATAAGCAACAGATGTCATGTAAGGATATTCTAAAGCAGATAAAACATATAAACCTACTGCTATCTATAACAAACCATGCACAACAATATGACAATATCTAAAGAGATAAGTCAGAGGTACCCGCCTCAAAAGAGAGATGCTCGTATCAGAAAGAACCTCCTGCCCGATAATCAGCAACGATAAACTCAATCAAGGTATTGTATCAAAGGTATAATGTTTAGCTACAATAATATATAATCTATAGTTAAACGAGCTATCTCAAGTAATTAGGATCATTCTAATTATCCCGTTTTATTTAATTCATTACAATTAAATGAGTAGCCCATATGTATCCCAAGTTACCTACATTAGATTCATGTTAGGTTTTCAAAACCCGAATCAATTAAGTTTAGGTTATTAGGTTTAATCCCCCAATTAACCCTAATCATGCAACAACCTAACTAGATTAGGATTTTAACAACTGAATGGATTAATTCCACCTCCACAAACAGAACCCACATTCAATCCCACAATGTATCAAAATATTCTGATCAAGATACAATCTATCCCATAGCACAAGCTACTAGATTAACAAGAGCAAACCCAAACCACTCACGGTAGGCCATAGGAATTAATGTAAACAAAGTAAAATAGGATTCCTTACATCTGAATTTGATCCATCACAAAAGAAAGAACCCAAAATAACACTATACTGATCTCTAGTTAATGTAATGGGATCTCACTAATCCCATTCTAAAACTCCATCAGAACAAGAACAAAGGGACAACCTAAAACTCATCCAAGAATTTCCAATGCAAGCCAATTAGAGGTGAACAACTCTACACATCCATGCTCAGCTACATTCAAAATTCAAAACCGAGTAGACCTAATCTCGACCAAACTGAGCTCATGGCTATAGAAATGAAAAAATAGGCTTTCTGACAAAATACAATCTCCAAACATAATCTCCACCACATCTCCATCCATACGTGTGCCCAAGATACACAACTCAATCCAAAACTAAAAGTCCCACAATTCTATAATAGAATCCCTCAAAAACCAAGAGCTAATATAAGAACTCAAAGTATGAACAAGCTCAATAGAAATCTAATGTACATAGAACCATCCCTCATCTATGGCATGAGAGTCCATAGCAGAAACTGTCCAAACCAAGAATATTCATCATTAACTTGTGGCATCTTCACATTGATTCAAAAAGAGTTATCCCTAATGCTCCATTCCATAACATCATCAACCCAATCTCAACCTCAACACTGATCTTGCCAGAAGCATCCTATTATCAACCAAGAATACTAATCCAAAGCATAGAGGAACACATCTGAACAGAAATTAAACACTATAGCTGAGACCAAAATCCCAAACCGAATAACACATGGACTCAAACCGGAAACTCAAAAATTAGAATGTCAACACAACTATAACGATCAGAAGCATGAATCCGATCGAGAATGAGATATCCACAATCGAATAGTAGTCCTACAAGCTCAATTCCACCAAGATTAATACATCTACAAGCTCAATTCCACCAAGATTAATACATCTAGCCAGCTCCTACCTGAAATGGTGTTGGCCATGAGTCCTCAGCTCCAATACCACCCAAAACCAAGCCCGTCTGGATCACAACAACAAGAAGGGGAAAGTTAATAGCCTGAGGTATGTCCTTGGGCTCAAAGACACACCAACCTGCCAAAGATCAAAGGTTGCAACCAGGAATCGGTGATGCATCGACGACCCTCACCATAGTCGATGGGAGCTAGGGCATCATTAGAGTGCCTCTCGTTAATAGGCGCTGGCTGCGACTAGGGTTCACGACACCGGCAGAAGAGGAAGGGTCAGGCTTCCTCTGGGCTCGAGCGAAGAAGTGAGGGAGAGGAGAGGAATCCGAGAGTTTCGCTGCGGCTTGGGCACGCAAAGGAAATGAAGAGAGGAGAGGTCGGGTGTGCATTGGCTACGGGTGAAGGGAGAGGAGAGAAAAGAAGTTTATAAGGATGGTCTTTTTGCGAAAAGGTCCTCCAATCTCAAGAAATCCAAACTCTACCCTTAGGATAAGGGTTTTAACCATTTAACCCTCCAATTTATTGTAATACACATCAAGTTTCAAGGGTTAGATATTTTATCCCCTTCACCTCATATCTTTACCCATAAATCAAAACCAGTCCTTACTTTTAAGATTTATTTTTATTTTATATCCTGAAAGTTAAGTGTTCAGTAATTTACCCTTTAGTAAATTTAAGAATTTATCTGAAAACTTTTACCCTAGTCCAGTAATCTTAAATCTCCCATGTAAATTTTTGAAAAAAATTTATTCTGCTGATTTTTAATTGGTCGTATTTAACATTAGGAATCTTGGCTGCGGGACTTTTCTCAAGTCTGCGTAGCTTTATTCTTCCTAATACCCCTCTTACATAACTATATCTTGTTGGATCGAGATAAACGATAGAGGGGGGGGGGTGAATATCGTTAAAACTTTTCAGATTAAGGAAAGAGTAAATACGCAGCGGAAATAAAATAATCACACAGGAACACAAGTAGATTTTTACTTGGTTCAGAGTTGCGGTCGGCTCCTACTCCAAGGCCCACGGTCCTTGACCGTTTACTTTGGGCAATACTATAATCGCGCAAAGAGATTTACAAGATAAGTACAATATTATATCAGGAAACTGAAATTACTACACTTTTCATTACTGACGCCCGATGTGGACCGTATTTCAGAGTAGAGGGTCGTCGTCGGCGCTGGGATCTCGAAGTCGGAGTTTGCCGGGGCGTAGCGCTTAAACGAAAAGCTTTAGAGCGTTAGAAAGCAGTGATGTTAAAGCTTTGGGTCGAGCACCCTTTTATAGTGCTCATGGGGGCGCCTGACACGTGCCTTCAGCTGCGAGAACCTCCATCCGTAGCTCGGTCAGAGCTTATCCCCTTTGATTCGGCCCCTAGTCTGATTGGGGCGCTCGGGACCTCTCGGGCGCCTTGGTTGACCTGGTCTAGTGGCTTCATGGCAGATTTGCTTCGATGATTTGTTTGGCTTTGACATTGAGCCCCCGGGACCTCCTGGGCACCTAGCTTACTGTGGTTTCGAAGCAGTCTTGCTTCATTGCTATTTTGGCCTTAACCTTGGGCGCCCAGGACCTCCTGGGCGCATAGCCCAGTTGCCTACCCCTTTCCTTTGGGGTGTTCTGAGCTGCAGAAACACACTCCTTCGGTCCCTGCAACCAAGGTTAGTTCCAAAACAAACAAATCAAGAGTATTAGTCAATATTTATAGCCGTAGCTGTCTTGGTTTTGACTTTGGGTCTCCCAAATGGAACCCTAGGTCGAACCGACGCCTAATGTTCCCTCTACAGGGGACGCGTCCTCACCTACTCCTCTCGGGAGAATTTACCTTTTTGCCAACTGGCTCCTGCAGTTGGACTTTTGCCCAGCTTTACTCACCAGGTCTTCGTGCCCAGTCCGCGACCAGGACTTAGTGCCCAATTCCTCGAACCAGGTCTTCGGTGCCCAGCCCTCGGCCAGGACTTAGTGCCCAATTCCTCGAACCAGGTCTTCGGTGCCCAGCCCTCGGCCAGGACTTAGTGCCCAGTCCACGACCAGGACTTATTGCCCAACCTTATGTCAGGACTTAGTTGCCCAGCCCGCGACCAGGACTTATTACCCAATTCTTAGAACTAGGACTTTGTGCCTAGTGTTCCTAGGACTTTTCCTGCACACTTGAGTAACATCGTTAGATCACAAATAATACTTAACTTTGAATCCTTAGCCAATATCAAAACGAGGTTCGATATGGTGCTTCTGGCACCAACAATCTCCCCCTTTTTGATTTATGACAACACAATTCAAAGTTAAGGAAAAATTATAACATTTAAGAAGAGAAGGTAAAAACTAATGAATTTTAGCAATTTTGAGCAGAGTAAGGTTTAAAACCAATGTAGTAACACCAATGATTTGAGCAGAGTAAGGTTTAAAACCAATGTAATTTTGGACAGCAAATTAAAAATTTTTCTCATACTCCCCCTGAATAATTGTGTTATAAAACACTTGACTATAAAATCCTTAACTTTGACCTTTCCTCCCCCTTTGACATATATCAAAAAAATTTCATGGGTGAACAAAATATCTAATAGGGAGTTTTGAGTTTTTTCAATGATATGCATTTTTTGTAAAACTTCTAAGTTTTTGACAAAGTGTTTTTCAAAAAAAATAGAGTAAAAGCATTTGCATCAACAAAAAACTTTTTACAGTTAGACAATTTTCCATTTTGAACAATTTTGCAAGCCTAAATTTTGTTAAAAAAAACTTTTACTTACAAGGCTTTGCAAAAAGCATTTTTAAAAAAATTTACTTAGGCAAAGTTTTGAAGCCAGATTTCCCTTAAACAAAGTTTCAAATTTTGAGAATTGGGAATAAATTTGTTTACTAAAAAAATTGCACACTTAGAAGAATTTGCTCGGAAACACTATGTGCATTTTGAAAAAAAAATCTTTAAGAAATTTCTAGATAAGTTTTTCACCAAAAAAAACTTTACTTAGAAACATTTGCCAAAATTTTTAAAAAGTTTTTGCTCAGACAAATTTTGTTTACTAAGGAAAATTTCACTTAGGAGAAAAATATGCACTCAAAATTTTTTGAAACACTTAGAAATACTTTGAAAATTTTGAAGTATTTTGAAAAATTAACTTAGCACTTAAAAAGAAATTTGAAGTACTTAGAAATTTTTGTTTTACTTTTCGAAAAAGAGATAAAAATTTAAATATTTAAAAATTTCTTCTCTCTCTCATTCTTTCTCTCCCCCTTAAAGTGAAACTCTTCTCCTTATGTTTTAGACCATTTCCAATTGTAAAAACTGAAACATTGCACAAGGCTCCCTTATGATTTGAAATTTTCCCCTTTGAAGCTTTTCGAAAAAATACTTGAAAAGAGTTCTAAGTCTAAACATACTCATAAGTTCAGTTTGAAATGATATTTTGAAACAAAATTTTCTGAGTATCACAAAGGAGATTCTAAGTTAGAGAAACCTTAGGTTAAAGTGAAAATATTTTTGAGAGCTTCTCAGATAAACTTTCTTTGAAAGGGGGAAAAAGTTTTAGGAAGAATTTAATTTTTACCTTTTCTACTCTCCCCCTTGGCCATATATCAATAAAGAACTTTTAAAAAATATATTTTGGAAGAAATTTAAAGTTTGTGTATCAGAGCTTATGAGTCTTGAAAATATAAAAATTTGAAAAAAAGTAATCCTAAGTAAAATAATGTCAAGAATTATGATAATTTTTAAGTAACAAAATTTTTTAAAGAATGAAGAATTGATGCTCAAAAACAGAATTGGAGTCAAGTGTATATTCTTAATAAGTCCATGCATGATAATCAACAAAAAATATTTAATCAATAAGTTTACTTGTTTTGAATATTTTGAAAAATGCAAATACTTAAAAAAACAAGTACTTTTGAACAATTGTCTTTAAAACATAAGTACTTTGAAAAATTTTATGAATTTTTGAGAGGTATAAGTACTTTTGAAAACATATTAGAATTTTTGAGAGGTATAAGTACTTTTGAAAAATCTTATTTTTAAAAGATAATATTTTACTTGGTTTCTTTTCCAGTCTGACACAATCCTAGGAAACCTTGTTGACTACAAGGATATTTTCCTAAGTGTTCTGAAAATTCTTCAAACTCAAGTAAATATTATTTTTCATAAGTATGAAAGTATTTAAACAAACTCCCTTATGTTTTCAGACGGATTTAAATAATGCAGTACATGAAAGCATATTATTTTGAAATTAGCAATTCTTTCAGTTTGACTTTCCCCTAAACTTGACCCAGTCCTAGGAAGCTTGTTGACTACAAGTACTCTTCCTCTAAGTCTTTAGGGTTGGTTCAAACCACAAGAATTATTTAATAATTCAAAACAAATAATTGCCAAAAAAACTTGTCAGAAAATCTTCTTTTGATTTAGACTTCTCCTAAATTTGACACATCCTAGGAGTCCTTGTAGATCATGAAGTGGACCTTCCTCTGTGTCTTTAGGGTTTATTAAAATTAAAAGAATAGTTTTGAATAACAGTATGATAATTTTCAAGAAGATAATTTTAGAAAATTTAATTTGGAATGAAGATAATTTTTACAGCATAAGCCCCATTTTCGAAAAACATTTTGAAATGATAATGGTTTTAAAGCACAAGGTTTTTTTTAAACATCTGAATATATATATATATATATTATTTTCAAAAACTCCCCCTGTATCTGACATCGTCCGACTCTATCTAAGTTCCTTAAGGGACTTCAGTGTTGACCCAGTTTGACTGATCAGTAATCAAGTCCTAGATCATAGTTATCAAGTCCAAGATCATAGTTATCAATTCCTAGATCATAGTTATCAAGTCCTAGATCATAGTTATCAATTCCTAGATCATAGTTTGATGCGTTCATTAAAGTGAATTTTGAAAGAAAATGTAAGATTTTAAACATTAATGAATTGTTGATAGAAAAAAAACATGTTAACCAGAAATCATATTATAAAAAAAAATAGTAAGATTAACTTTGACAAAGGTATCTAAGATTTAGTTAAAATTTGTGTTAGATTCAAATCTGACAATAGTAAAGTGAATTTGATTTTCAATAATTGGCTTCCAGGTCTTGGTGAGGCACTAGGCCTTCTTTGGCCGTAGCCTTATTGGATCATCAACCCTTTCCTTGACAAAGCCTTTTATAGAAAATTTATCTTCAAGTTACTTCTTGAAAGATTTTAGTCTAACTAGTTTGGGTCTTGGATCGGTAGCTTCGACTAGTTCCACCAGACTAAACAGACCAAGTAGGACATACTTGACTTTATTAGAAGGGCTTCCCTAACGAACTATCATCTCACCTCCACCCAATACTATGTTGTTCAAATTTTAATTAAACTGTTTGTCCTTAAACTATCCAATTCTAAATCCAAGCATAAAAAGCTAAGTAAAATTATAATGAGGGGAAATTTCTGGATTTTCTAAGTTAGCAAGATTATTAATTAGTTTTTCTAGTATATCAATTTTAATTTTCAAAGTCTCATTTTCATGTCTTAATTTTTTGAAGTTTGAATTAATTAATTTGCATGAATTAATTATGCTATTTAAGCATGCATCCATATCTAAATTTGACCAAGGGAGATTAATTAAACTATCAGTATTCATGGTAAAGAGTGGATTTTGATATAAATTAAAGTTACCCGTATTGTAGGTTGTCCTGGATCTTTGGCTCTTCTATCTGTGCATTCATCTTTGTAATGCCCAAACTCCTGACACTTGAAGCATTGGATGCGACTTTTGTCCTTTCGTGCTTTTGGAACTGGTTCCTTTGTTGCCGTCGATGGTGTCGTTCATATCTTATGAGTAAGACACTTACTTTTGTAGTGCCCTCTCTCCCTGCATGTGTAACAAATTACATGATTTTTAAAATTTGGATTTACAATTTTACCTTTTGATTCCTTATTGGGAATCTCCCCCTTGATTCTTGTCGCCTCGGATCTAGACTCATCTTTTGAATCTGGTTTGGATTCGGCTTCGGATTCGGATTCGGGTTCAGGTTCTGACTCGGCTGTTTGTGCTTGGACCGAGAGTGCAAGATAACTTAGGTGATCTTCTTCTTCTTCGTTCGATTCCTCTGATGATTCGGACAACACACCTTCTGAGTCCTCGATGTTGTAAGTCTCTTCATGTAGGATAACACTGAGGTATGTCGGAACATGTCGGATTAACACTAATGGCCACCAATCAAGAAAAAAGCATCGATGAAGGAGGAGTCACGTTAGAAGGAAACAGTGATGAAGGGGGAGCCTCCGAATTCAAAAATGACTTGGTAAGTGAGGTATGTTTATTTCCTCCCGATCAACTCTATTTCGACATTAAGAAAATGACCAAATCGCTTTATAAATTAAAATGTAAAAATATAGATTTGAAAAAGAAATTAACATCTACATGCCGAATAGATATATATGATAAATTTAAATTAGAAAATGAAAATTTGAAGGCTCAAGTTGAAAAATTAAAAAACAACCATGCATATTCAAATTATTTTCAAAATTCAAAAGTTAGATATTATGGAGGACTAAATTGGTATTTACGGTTTCACAGGGGTCATTGTAAAATTTCTCAAAATTTATATTCTACCTAAGTTTTTCATTAATCGTGTTGGAAAGAACTTATATTGGGTCCCAAAATCTGTACTAAACTACTAGATTTTATTTATTATTGTTTGCCAATATGTTTTTTTGTAATTAATGCTTAATTTGTAATCTTTTTTGAATTTTTTTCGAAGATATAATTGTTCTAGAAAATTAGTTTATTATTATTTTTGATGATAGAGTCTTTTTTAAGCTATCCACAATTTTTTGTTTCAAATTTTTAACAATTAAATAGATTTATTATGTTTTTTCATTCGAAAGTATATTTTTAAATTTTAAAAATACTTAAAAAATTAATTTCATCGAATCCGATTTTTAAAATTCTATGAATTATCTTTCAAGCGTTGAGAAAAATTTTCAAACTTATTCGAAGTTGAAATCAAAATTTAAAATTATTTATTTCAAAACATATCATCTCGGAATTCAAAATTATTTTCATAAAACTAGAAAATTGATTTCATTTTGACAATTTTTACAGAGCTATGTTTGCTAAAATTCTAACTTAAAAAAAATTGAGTAATTTTTAAGTAAAAATAAATTATTATAAATTTGATGGGGTTGGATAGCTCGTGCCCGGCACGGGGGATGAAGAAACCAGGGACACGACATAACCTCTCTCCTCGAGCCCCGGGGCCTCCTTTCGGGGGCGCGCTCGGGAAGGCCAGTCCAAAGATCCCTCGCGGAAGCTCCCTCGGGAGGTGAGGCCCCGAGAGCACTTCGGGAGATATCACACCCAAGGACCCCGAGCTCACCTTGAGAAGCGGAGTCATCGCAACAGCCGACCTCGGATACCGACCTCCCCCCGCTCAGCGCGGGCAATCATCCCAGCTAGAAAAGTCCACGCACCCCCCCCCCCCCCCCCGAGTGTCTCGACCAGAGAAAGAGTGATAACGACGCAGGCTGTTTCAAAGGATATCCCTTTATCACCGAAAGCAGGGGGCGTGGCCTAAATATCGGAGACGTGACACCAATGAAGGGGGCACGACTAGTCTGTCGACATGAATATAAAAGGTAGACCAACCCTCCGGTAAGGGGGGGTTACGATCTCCCATTTTTACATACTGTCTTTCTTTCTCAACACAATTCGGACAACCTACTAACTTGAGCGTCGGAGTGGACTCCGTCGGATCCCTGCCGACGTGTCCCCCTAACGCTTGTGTTACTTTCGCAGGACCCCCAAGTTCCTCATCGACGTAGTCATCTCCGTAGGGGTTGAGCCTCAGTGACTGGCCATCGCCGACGACTCCTTCCAGAACAAATTTGGCGTCGTCTTTGGGAAACTAATAAAGCACCCGAAGGAGCGCCGATGGCAGGATCGGAGGGACAACCCCTCACCCTCACGCGAGAGGAATTTGACCGCCTGGTGGCTAGTGCCATCAAGGAAGCTCTGGAGCAGCATCAAATCGAACAGGCTGCCCCACAACCAGTGGGTCCGGCGAGGGAGGAGATCCCCAGAATCTATGCCTCGCATTCCCGAAGGTTCGTCACCCCTGTGGGGCGACAGGACGGCGCAACCCAAGGCCCTCAGAGAGAATCCCCTGGAGAGGGGGAGAAGGCCCATTCGGTGGCCTCCAGTGCTCAGAGGCATGAAGAGGGACCGGGGAGGAGGGATGGACCCAAGATCTTTCAAAAGACTCCCTCTACCCCTTTCTCGTCCGAGATTGTCGAAGACCCCATGCCGAAGCAGTTCTGCGGGCCGGGGATCCCTGAGTATGATGAGAAGACGGATCCTGAGGATCACGTCTGTAAATTCGAGAATGCGGCACTTCTGCACCAATATACTGATGGGGTGAAGTGTCGGGTGTTTCTGAACACTTTGTCTAGAGCAGCTCAATGGTGGTTTCAGAGGTTGCCGCAGGGTTCCATTAACTCCTTCGCGGAGTTCAAGACGGCCTTCCTCCACCATTTCGCGAGTAGCCGGCTCTACCAGAAGACAACACTCAACCTATTCGCTCTCAAGCAAAAGCCTAAGGAACCGCTCAAGGAGTACATACAGATGTTCAACCGGGTGGCACAGGATGTACCCAGCGCGACATCGGAGATACTCGTCAGCGCCTGCACCCAAGGGCTCGCGGAAGGGGACTTCTTTCGGTCCTTGGTGAGGAAGCCCCCCGCCAGTTTTGATGACTTGCTGGGACGCTCAGTCAAGCATGTCAATGTAGAGGAAGTACATTATACCCGACACAAGGATCCAGTTGGAGCTCCTCCTCTTGCAGCCCCTAGGTCAGACAGGAAGGAGCCCTCGGCTCCGGCGCGGGGAAAGACCAGCCGCCCGGGAAGGATCACTGGACTGGTAGGTGTCGGCTGGTGGAGATAGTAGACACTGAACAGCCGGAGGCATTGCCCAAGTACTACAATTATCATGGTAGTTCGACTCACTCCACAGAAGAGTGTCATGCCCTGAAGAAGAAGTTCACTGAGGAAGCGGATACCAAACCTCGGAGAAAATGGAACAAGTCTGGATATCACCGAAGGTCACCACGGCGAAGCCTTTCCCCTCGGAGATGGCCTGCAGGGGAAAACGAAATCCGACCGCGGTCCCGATCACGATCTAGAGGTAGAAGCCGGGGGCCTGCACCCCAAAGATCCCTCTCCTTGGAGAGAGATCCCCAAAAGGGCAAAGCCCCTGTGCGGGGCCCCCCTTCAGACCACGTTGGGGTCATCTCCGGAGGACCTACTCGGGGGGGGGGCGGGGGGGGGGGGGGACTCTAACCAAGCCCGAAAGTCGTACACCCGGCGGTTGGAAAACTACTCCATTGGGACAAGCCGAAGCCAGGTGGCGAGGCCGACCATCTCGTTTGGGTCATCCGACCTTGAAGAAGTAGAAGCTCCTCATGAGGGCGCCATAGTGATCGTGGCCTGCATTTCCAATTATGAGGTGAAGCGAATCTTCGTAGACATGGGGAGTTACGTGAATATTTTATACAGAACGGCATGGGAACAGATGCAGATAGACGAGGATGAACTGCTCCCAGTCACGACCCAACTGTTCGACTTCACTGGGTATCGAGTGCAGCCGCTGGGCCAAATTACTCTGTCACTCTCTTTAGGCAACGACATGCTCGATAGAACGCGGAGAACTCCTTTCTAATCGTGGGCGCACCTTGCTCCTACAATGCCATCCTGGGTTGCCCAGCGCTCAGTGCTTTCTAGGTTATAGTTTCTATTTACCACTAGAAAATTAAGTTCCCGGTGGGCGACCGGGTCGTGGAAGTTCGAGGAGACCAGCTGGTGTCCCGATGATGTTATAGTGGATAGGTTAGAACAGAGTCTCGGAAGAACCTGAAAGGACAGGAGGACTAGTTGCGGAAGAAAGGCGGAAACGCAGGAGGTCCCGGTCCAGCTGCGGTCTCAGACCCCCTACCTTGGTAATATTTGCAATTTGCTTAGAACAACTGTCTATGTCTCTCTGTGCTCTTGCAGCAAAATTAAGTAATAAAATGGGATGATTCTTCCAAAATGACGAATGTGTTACCAAGTAACCAAAACCCTAATGCCCCACGGTATAGCCTCTGCCTGGGGTACTTAGGCTTGGTCCAGGAAATACGCGCCCGACCAAGTAACCAAATCCCTAATGCCCCGCGGAGCAGCCTCTGCCCGGGGTACTTAGGCTTGGTATAGGACATACGCGGCCAACCAAGCAACCAAAACCCTAATGCCCCGCGTGCAGCCTCTGCCCGGGGTACTTAGGCTTGGTCTAGGACATACGCGCCGGACCAAGTAACCAAAACCCTAATGCCCCGCGGTGCAACCTCTACCCGGGGTACTTAGGCTTGGTCTAGGACATACGCGCCCGACCAAGTAATCAAAACCCTAATGCCCCGCGGTACAAGCATCTGCCCGGGGTACTTAGGCTTGGTCCAGGACATACGCGCCCGACCAAGTAACCAAAACTCTAATGCCCCGCGGAGCAGCCCCTGCCCGGGGGTACTTAGGCTTGGTCCAGGACATACGCGCCCGACCAAGTAACAAAAACCCAAATGCCCCGCGGTGCAGCCTCTGCCCGGAGTACTTAGGCTTGGTCTAAGACATACGCGCCCGACCAAGTAACCAAAATCCTAATGCCCCGCGGTGCAGCCTCTGCCCGGGGTACTTAGGCTTGGTCTAGGACATACGCGCCCGACCAAGTAACCAAAACCCTAATGCCCCGCGGTGCAACCTCTACCCGAGGTACTTAGGCTTGGTCTAGGACATACGCGGCCGACCAAGTAACCAAAACCCTAATGCCCCACGGTGCAGCCTCTGCCCGGGGTACTTAGGTTTGGTGCAGGACATATGCGCCCGACCAGGAAACCAAAACCCTAATGCCCTGCGGTAAAGCCTCTGCCCGGGGTACTTAGGCTTGGTCTAGGACATACGCGCCCGACCAAGTAACCAAAACCCTAATGCCCCGCGGTGCACCCTCTGCCCGGGGTACTTAGGCTTGGTCTAGGACATACGCGCCGGACCAAGTAACCAAAACCCTAATGCCCAGCGGTGCAGCCTCTGCCCGGGGTACTTAGGCTTGGTCTAGGACATACGCGCCCGACCAACTAACCAAAACCCTAATGCTCCGCGGTGCAACCTCTGCCCGGGGTACTTAGGCTTGGTCTAGGACATACGTGCTCGACCAAGTAGCCAAAACCCTAATGCCCCGCGGTGTAACCTCTGCCCGGGGTACTTAGGCTTGGTCTAGGACATACGCGCCCGACCAAGTAACCAAAACCCTAATGCCCCGCTGTGCAGCTCTGCCCGGGGTACTAAGGCTTGGTCTAGGACATACGCGCACGACCAATTAACCAAAACCCTAATGCCTCGCGGTGCAACCTCTACCTGGGTTACTTAGGCTTGGTCTAGGACATACGCGGCCGACCAAGTAACCAAAACCCAAATGCCCCGCGGTGCACCCTCTGCCCGGGGTACTTAGGCTTGGTCTAGGACATACGCGCCCGACCAAGTAACCAAAACCCTAATGCCCCGCGGTGCAGCCTCTGCCCGGGGTACTTAGGCTTGGTCTAGGACATACGCGCCCGACCAAGTAACCAAAACCCTAATGCCCCGCGGTGCAACCTCTGCCCGGGGTACTTAGGCTTGGTCTAGGACATACGTGCTCGACCAAGTAGCCAAAACCCTAATGCCCCGCAGTGTAACCTCTGCCCGGGGTACTTAGGCTTGGTCTAGGACATACGCGCCCGACCAAGTAACCAAAACCCTAATGCCCCGCTGTGCAGCTCTGCCCGGGGTACTAAGGCTTGGTCTAGGACATACGCGCACGACCAAGTAACCAAAACTCTAATGCCTCGCGGTGCAACCTCTACCCGGGTTACTTAGGCTTGGTCTAGGACATACGCGGCCGACCAAGTAACCAAAACCCTAATGCCCCGCGGTGTAGCCTCTTCCCGGGGTACCTAGGCTTGGTCCTGGACATACGCGCCCGACCAAGTAACCAAAACCCTAATGCCCTGCGGAGCAGCCCCGACCCTGGGTACTTAGGCTTGGTCCAGGACATACGCGCCCGACCAAGTACCCAAAACCCTAATGCTCCGCGGTGCAGCCTCTGCCCAGAGTACATAGGCTTGGTCTAAGACATACGCGCCCGACCAAGTAACCAAAACCCTAATGCCCCGCGGTGCAGCCTCTGCCCGGGGTACTTAGGCTTGGTCTAGGACATACGCGCCCGACCAAGTAACCAAAACCCTAATGCCCCGCGGTGCAACCTCTACCCGGGGTACTTAGGCTTGGTCCAGGACATACGCGGCCGACTAAGTAACCAAAACCCTAATGCCCCGCGGTGCAGCCTCTGCCCGGGGTACTTAGGCTTGGTCCAGGATATACGCGGCCGACCAAGTAACCAAAATCCTAATGCCCCGCGGTGCAGCCTCTGCCCGGAGTACCTAGGCTTGGTCTAGGACATACACGCCCGACCAAGTAACCAAAACCTTAATGCCCCGCGGTGCAGCCTCTGCCCGGGGTACTTAGGCTTGGTCTAGGACATACGCGCCCGACCAAGTAACCAAAACCCTAATGTCCCGCTGTGCATCCTCTGCCCGGGGTACTTAGGCTTGGTCTAGGACATACGTGCCCGACCAATTAACCAAAACCCTAATGCCTCGCGGTGTAGCCTCTGCCCGGGGTACTTAGGCTTGGTCTAGGACATACACGCTCTACCAAGTAACCAAAACCCTAATGCCCCGCGGTGCAACCTCTGCCCGGGGTACTTAGGCTTGGTCTAGAACTTACGCGTCCGACCATGTTACCAAAACCCTAATGCCCCGCGGTGCAGCCTCTGCCCGGGGTACTTAGGCTTGGTCTAGGACATACGCGCCCGACCAAGTAACCAAAACCCTAATGCCCTACCGTGCAGCCTCTGCCTGGGATACTTAGGCTTGGTCTAGGACATACGTGCCCGACTAAGTAACCAAAACCCTATTGCCCCGCGTTGCAGCCTCTGCCCGGGGTACTTAGGTTTGGTCCAGGACATACGCGCCCGACCAAGTAACCAAAACCCTAATGCCCCGCGGTGCAGCCACTGCCCGGGGTACTTAGGCTTGGTCCAGGACATACGCGCCCGACCAAGAAACCAAAACCCTAATGCTCCGTGGTGCAGCCTCTGCCCGGGGTACTTAGGGTTGGTCTAGGACATACGCGCCCGACCAAGTAACCAAAACCCTAATGCCCCGGGGTGCAGCCTCTGCCCGGGGTACTTAGGCTTGGTCTAGGACATACGTGCCCGACCAAGTAACCAAAACCCTAAGGCCCCGCGGTGCAGCCTCTGCCCGGGGTAGTTAGGCTTGGTCTAGGACATACACGCTCTACCAAGTAACCAAAACCCTAATGCCCCGCGGTGCAGCCTCTTCCCGGGGTACTTAGGCTTGGTCTAGGACATACGCACTCTACCAAGTAACCAAAACCCTAATGCCCCGCGGTCCAACCTCTGCCCGGGGTACTTAGGCTTGGTCTAGGACATACGCACCAGACCATGTTACCAAAACCCTAATGCCCCGCGGTGCAGCCTCTGCTCGGGGTACTTAGGCTTGGTCTAGGACATACGCGCCCGACCAAGTAACCAAAACCCTAATGCCCTGCGGTGAAGCCTCTGCCCGGGATACTTAGGCTTGGTCTAGGACATACGTGCCCAACTAAGTAACCAAAACCCTAATGCCCCGTGGTGTATCCTTTGCCTGGGGTACTTAGGCTTGGTCCAGGACATACATGCCCGACCAAGTAACCAAAACCCTAATGCCCCGCGGTGCAGCCACTGCCCATGGTACTTAGGCTTGGTCCAGGACATACGCGCCCGACCAAGAAACCAAACCCTAATACTCCGCGGTGCAGCCTCTGCCCGGGGTACTTAGGCTTGGTCTAGGACATATGCACTCGACCAAGTAACCAAAACCCTAATGTCCCGCGGTGCAGCTTCTGCCCGGGGTACTTTGTCTTGGTCCAGGACATATGCGCTCGACTAAGTAAACAAAACCCTAATGCCCCGCGGCGCAGCCTCTGCCCGGGGTACTTAGGCTTGGTTCAGGACATACACGCCCGACCAAGTAACCAAAACCCTAATACCCGCGGTGCAGCCTCTGCCCGGGGTTCTTAGGCTTGGTCTAGGACATACACGCCCGACCAAGTAACCAAAACCCTAATGCCCTGCGGTGCAGCCTCTACCCGGGGTACTTAGGCTTGGTCTAGGACATACGCGCCCGACCAAGTAACCAAAACGCTAATGCCCCGCGGTGCAGCCTATGCCCGGGGGCACTTAGGCTTGGTCCAGGGCATGTGCACCCGACCAGGCTACCTCGGACTCTACTACTTCGCTACGCTGGGAGCTTAACTAGTTTCAAAGCGAAGACAGCAAGGCATACACACCTTCAGAAGAACCGACAGAATAGTGAAATATCAACACAGGGCAGTTATATACACATGGAAAGTATCCAAATGGAATTATTTATTTACATGAAATGATACATGAAGATATACATCTCAGTGAGTTACTAAGACAAGTCGAGTAGTCTGTGGGTAGTAGATGAAAATGGATGCCTGAGGTAACACATGAGTAGCTCGGGTACTCCCTTCGAGTAGTCTGGGACGAAGATGGATGCCTGAAGTAACACATGAGTAGCTCAGGTACTCCCTCCGAGTAGTCCAGGACGAAGATGGATGCCTGAAGTAACACATGAGTAGCTCAGGTACTCCCTCCGAGTAGTCCAGAATGAAGATTGATGCCTAAGGTAACACATGAGTAGCTCGGCTCCATCTGGGCACCCCCGATCTTCGCTGTAAACAGGCAGTAAAAAGAGGAGGGGCATGCGCCACTGTAATTTCTCTCCGAAGCACGCGAGGGTGCAACTCCAGGTTGCCACACCCGCGATCTAAATACATGTCAAGAAAAAAATACAAGGGGTGGACAGCAAAACAGATGGAAATATTCTCAAGAAACCCGCAATGGCGGCTCCGTCTCCCTTAGTGACGATGTACCCCACCGACACCTTCATCTGCTCGAAGCTTGGAGGAAACGAGCAGCCGATGGTGCGTGGGGTATACCGCCACCGGCCGACCAGGGGGTTGGTGATCAGCAGGATGGGTCATCTCCCCTATGCCCCCTGGCAAGCCACATAAGGTCTTTTTTGAACTCCCCAGACAATCCGGGAGTCTCACCTCCCCGAGAATCTTCAGCGAGACCCCGGACATCATCTCCATCATGCTCCCCGGCGAAGGGTGTGACAAGAACGTCTCTATCCCTGCCTGGTCCTTCAGCCAAGGATATAGCCTCCCCTTCGGTGCAGACATAGCAGATCTCAATGGAAAGGAAGGGAAAAGCAAGTGGAAAAGATGAAGGAGACGGTGCCCCTCTCCCCCTATTTATCCTGATAATTGCTGCCTCATGCAGTTAATGCAAGGAGGGTGTAATCACGCCAACAGACATCGAAGCGTCGTTTCGACCGGCGTGCCCATAACACACCTGGAAACTCGCAACTCCTAAGGAGTCTCATCAGGGAGATAGCGGATCATACAGAGGTGGCAGTTCGAAGACCGTCCGTGTAGTTCACCAGGAAATCTCAGCGAGGACCAGCCGCAGACATAAACAGAGGATACGAAAAGTTGATTTAAAAACACCCGAATCAACCTTGAAGACAATCGACGGCAGTTAATTACATAAAAGCAGAGGGCGCATCACGCAAGAGCACACATACAGGGAACATGGAAAATGATTATAATTAAGCAAAATCAATACAACTTGACTTGTCTCTCATGTCCACATCAAGCCGCTCGTGGCCTTGGGCGAAGACCTTTACCCAGGTCGAAGGGCACTTACAATCTCGGGCCACCATCTGGAGGTAAGAGCTTCTCCTTCTTCAGCCCACCAATGACCCCATGAAAGCCCTGCTGTAAATGCTCCATTACTTGGTCGGCTATAATGACACGAAACTCCTCTGAACCCAGGAACTTCGCCCTGAAGCCCCTCTCGGCTTCCCGAGAGGCAGAAGCCTCGGCTGGCCGTAAAGTATGAAGCTCAGCCTCGGCAGCCTCCACAGATCGTCTCAGCCACCTTAGCTCAGCAGACATATGATCCTGCTCAACTAAGGCCTCTCTGAGCCTCTCAGAAGCGGCCCGCTCCTCCACCCGAGCTTGGATTAGGTCATCCTCCAGGATAAATGCACGGTCAGCGGCAATCAGGAGTCTCGACTCCGTTTGGCTCAGTAGCTCCTACTCTCTCGCTTGGAGCTGATCTCTCTCCTGGGTCACTCGAAGAAGATCCTCGGTAACCGACATAGCCTTCTCGGACGCCAAGCGCTCTCTATGCCGAGAAATCTGTAGGGCCTGCTCCTGATCCTGCGTGAGTTTCCGCAGGTGTTCGACTTCCTCGCGCAGAGCTTTGCTTATGCCAGCCTGCGTCACTCCTGCTTGACGCTCACGATCAACCACAGCCTCTGCCTGTAGGGCTCGATGGAGTAGGGCCTCCACTTGAGGCCCGGAGTACCAACCTCGGCCAACTGCTAGGCAGTCCTCAGCCGCCTGCCAACGTACCAAGAGGTTAACAGTTGGGTAGAGGAAACCTACAATGCCATAGAATAATTCACACCTTTAGGAGTGTCTCCCAAAGACTGGATAACGCTCCGGCCGACGCCTGTGCAACCACCCCGTCTAGGGTGCAGGGTAGATTGCCCCGTCCCTCATGTGGCAGTGAAGTCGGGCGGAGGGGAAGTCGTTGCATGGCTGGAGTTTCCCGTGGCATGGTGGGAGGGCTGAAGTCGTCCCCCTCAGAGCTAGAAGGCTCCTCCGACAAAACCCCCTCAGTCGGAGTCTCCTTTAATTGCACCGGAGGGGAAGATTGTAAGAAGGCCTCCAACGCTGCATCCAACCTCTCCTTTAGGCGATCTAATCTCATCCGGTATTGAGGGTACAACGTTTTCTTACCCGGGGAAGGAGTGGCTAGATTGATGGAGCTAGTCGGGGGCACTGAGACGAATGCCGCTGGAAGGGAGGCCGAGGTAGCGGGAGGAGGATCTACTGCCTCAGCTAGTATAGTCATTTCTTCAGGCACCGGAGGGAGAGGAGAAGAGCGGGCATGACTTTGCTTTTTCCAGGAAGGGCCCAAGCCATTGGGGAACCAACGCTGCTGCCGACCGAAGGGCCGGGTAACCGCTGGGGTGACTGAGGAAGTAGATTTTTCGTCCCCCCTGTTAGGGCAACTTGTGCTCGGGGAGGAGCCACCCCCGGAGGGAGGATCCATCACTGGAGAAACTGGCGGAGCCGGGGGCGCTTGCTCTTCGGCTAGTGGGGATGTAACAGTAACATCGACTCCCTCAGGTGAAGCGGTCCCATGAAGCGGGGGCAGCAGGCCCCTTGAGGGACTCGGCGGGAGCAGATGGAACGTCAGAAACAGTCGGAGGAGGGTTCAGGGCCTCCTTGTTGGCCTCCTCCCACTTGATGAGTCAACTCATCGCCTTGGCATACATGACTTCCTCTGCAAAAGCCAAACAGGAAGAGCATCAGTTAGAACCAATGTGCGTGGAAGAAAGTGACGGGCATACCTAGGGTGGGGCTGATCTGCGTTACTTTAGGGCTAAGGCCTGCCCGGTACATAAGCTCTTCGATCTGCACCAGCCCCGGGCCACTGAACTCCATGCCCGAAAGTACCTCTCTAGCATGATGATACTCAGGGCTGCGAAGAAAGCTCTCTAAGAGGGGAGGAGTCGGCAAATCTGCTATCCAACACAGAGGGATGAAGGGCAATGATGATAGGCGGATGAAGAAGAATTTCTCCTTCCACCCCTTGTGCGAAGAAGGAAATCCTCCCAGAAACCTATGGCCCGGACGGGCCGCGAAGCTAAAAACTGTAGGACCGGTGCCGTCGATAGAGGGGGGGGGGAGGTGAATATCGACTGTGAAAATCTCTCGCGAAAACTTCATAGAAAGCTTGGATCGTTCTAGACTTAGAACGTTAGTAGCACAGCGGAAAAGTAAATACAGAAAAATAAAAGCAAGACAGACACGCGGGGATTTATTTACTTGGTTCCCGACCCTCCCGGGTCAGTACGTCCAAGGCCTATGTACTCGGCGTGAGTCCACTATTGGTCTCCTTTCAAGAATTTCTGGAGGTGGAGAAAAACCCGTCTTACAGTTGATAATTACAAGCATGAATATTGAATATTAAGTGCGGAATAAAAGCAAACTGAACAAAACAAAGTCTGAAGCTCGACCGATCTGGACCTTCGAAGTGCCGCGCACTTCCTCCTGCAGCCTCTCGGTTGTAGAGCCTCGTCTTTAGCGCATTGTCGTCGGTCAGAATGATCAGAATAGCTCACAGCAGTTGTGCTTGAAGCCTTAGGGGTCGAGCCCATTTTATAGTGCTCCTGGGGGCACCTGAGACGTTGAGGGCGCCTGACACGTGCCTTCGGATCCAAGAAACTTCATCCGCAGCTCGGTCAGCGCTTATCCCTTCAGAATCGGCCTTGGAGCTGCGGGGGCGCCCTGGTTGACATGGTCCGCTGGCTTCATGCTGATTTTGCTTCGATTACAAGTTTTGCTTTGACCTTGGGCGCCCGGGGCCTCCGGGGCGCCTTGCTCACTGCAGTTTCGAAGCAACTCTTGCTTCTTTGTTTTTCCTTCGACCTTGGGGCGCCCTAGACCTCCCGGGCGCCCAGCCCAGCTGTCTGCCCCTCTCCTTTGGGGCGTTCTAAGCCGCAGAAACACATTCCCTCGGTCCCTGCATTCAAGGTTAGTTCCAAAAACAACAAAGCAGAATATTAGTGATTTTTTACAGCCGTAGCTGTCTTGGTTCTGACTTCGGGTCTCCCAAATGGAACCCTAGGTCAAACCGACGCCTACTGTTCCCTCGACGGGGAACGCGTCCTCACCTACTCCTCTCAGGAGAGTTTACCTTTTGCCAACTGGCTCCTCCGGTTGGACTTTTGCCCAGCAGCCCTTCGCCAGGTGCCTTGCAGCCCTTCGCTAGGTCTTCAATGCCTAGCAACCCTTCGCTAGGTGCCTAGCAGTCCTTCGCCAGGTCTTCAACTCCTAGCAGCCCTTCGCTAGGTGCCTAGTAGTCCTTCGCCAGGTCTTCAACTCCTAGCAGCCCTTCGCTAGGTGCTTAGCAGTCCTTTGCCAAGTCATCAACGCCTAGCAGCCCTTCGCCAGGTCTTCGATGCCTAGTAGCCCTTCGCCAGGACTTAGTGCACAATTCCCCGAACCAGGACTTATTGCCTAGATTCACTAGGACTTTGGTCCACTTTGTTACTTCTCTCTTAACTCCCCTTTGTCTGTTTAATGTATTACTGACTTAAGTCTATTGTCAAACATTAAAACACTTAGAGGAGAACATCATTGATGCAACTTGCACCAACAAAAACTCCTCTCGATCCTATTCGGGTGAAGAAGGAATGGAAAAGGTGCAGAGTCAGAGGGAGACTGAAAAGCTTGAAGATGATATATGCCCCCCCCCATCTGGGCAAAGGCATTATCAACCATCTGATGCAACGGAATACTAAAATAGGATGCTATGTTCGTAAAGAAGGGGGGATTGGAAAATGAAGCCCTAGTTCCATTTGCCCTAAGAAGAAGGCCAGCATGCTTGCTGGGGGTTCCACGGGTGTCTGGTGCACTTTAGGGATGACCAGCGCCATCTCGGCTGGGACCCCATTGATAGATCGCTTGCGTTGCAAGAAGGGGGGGTGAATAGCACTTTTTCGTTTACGTCTCTACAAGATTGTTAGCACAACGGAAATACAAATAAAAATAAATTAATCAAGAGAGAATAATGCTAACAAACCGATTTACTTGGTATCCACCTCGGACGGGTGACTAATCCAAGAATCCGTCGGTGGATCAATCCCTGGATAACCTCCAACTAGTCCTCGTCGCTCCTTGTGGGTGGAGAAACCTTGCCACAAACTCAAACAAAGCACTGAGCACAAAGACTACTATCTTGCCTTTAACCAAGACAAGATTCATCAAGAATCTCACCCACCACGAAGTCCTCTTTAAATAGGACTCGGGTTGAAGCTCTTGCTACTAGTCGACTGCCCCCATGGCAGTCGACTGGTGTCACTGAAATTCGACCGTTGCACCCCAACGTTCGAATTCTCAGCCAACTCACCAGCCACCTACCAGTCGACTACCCCCAGGGCAGTCGGCTGGTCCCAGGGCTGAGACCTTTCTGTGAGTTCCATCAGTCGACTGCCCCTAGGCCAATCGACTGGTCTACTCACCCACCTAAGGTTACCCTTCCTGAGTACATTCCACTCCGCACTCAAACCCTAGGATTTCCCGAGTACAATCACACATCACTCGTACCCTCATGACTCGACTGACTCCTCATCCGCAGCCTCGACTATCGCCTTCGCGCCCTCTTCATCTTCGGCTCCCGTCCCTCGGATGCACGCAAGCCTCCAGCTTGCCTCCATGCCATCCTTCACGCATGCCTCAAAGTCTGCACTCCTCAGCTCATCGTCTCTACTCCATCAAGGTCCCTCGGGTGCACACAAGCCTCCATCTTGTCTCCATGCCACCCTTCACAGTACCGAGGCCGTCCAGTCAAGTCAATATGTGTACCTGTACAACCTGCACACTCAACATACACATATAAGAACACAAGGGTAAACCTAACTTAAACCCTTTGCCTAAACGTCAAAACACTTGGTCGCTCTGGACCACAAATTACCTCAACAATCTCCCCCTTTTTGATGTTTGGCAATACGTTTATGTTAGGGAAAGCAAAATAGTAGTCAATAGAAAAAACAATGCATATGCAATGCAAAAATGGATCCTATCCCAAGTCATCCCACACCTAACCCTCCAAGTTAGGATTTTCCACACCTAACCCTCCAAGTTAGGACTTTCTCACACCTAGCCCTCCATGCTAGGACTTTTACACACCTAACTCTCCAAGTTAGGACTTTTCACTAAAACATGCTTTTTAAAGCTTTTCCCAAGCTCCCCTATACTGGACTTACAAAGGCTTTTTAAGAACCTCTCCAAGGTTCTCCTTACACCAAGAATGGAGCAACCATGCTCCCCCTTAATCTTAGCTCTCCCTAACCTAGGGTTTCTAGCAAAGGTAAGTTTGGTTTCCCAACTTAAACCTAAACTTCTCCCCCTTTGCCATACATTAAAAAGACCCCAATAATATCCCAATTATTGGTTCTTTCAATCCCCAATGATTATAAACAATGTGTGTTGATGCAGTCTGGCCCTAATTGTTATTTTGGTGTTGACAAACGATTTTAGTTTAGGTTGATGATTATGATGATTATGATTAAGTCCTGATCGAGGATTAGGCATGATATGGAGAATCCTAGCTTGGAGGGCTAGGTGATGGAGAAATCCTAACATGGAGGGTTAGGTGTGAAAAATCCTAGCTTGGAGGGCTAGGTGTTGGAAAAGTCCTGATTCGGAAGGGTTGGGTGAAAAGTCCTAGCTTGGAGGGCTAGGTGAAAAGTCCTAACTTGGAGGGTTAGGTGCAAATTCCCATCCTGGAGGATTAGGTGAAAAAGTCCTGGCTTGGAGGGTCAGGTGCCTAGCTTGGAGGGCTAGGTTGGATGAAGTTCTAACTCGGAAGGGTTGGGTGAAAAGTCCTAGCTTGGAGGGCTAGGTGAAAAGTCCTAGCTTGGAGGGCTAGGTGAAAAGTCCTAACTTGGAGGGTTAGGTGCAAATTCCCAACTTGGAGAGTTAGATGGAAAATCCTTAGCTTGGAGGGCTAAGGTGGATGAAAACTTAGTTTGGAGGGCTGAGTTTGAGTCCCTGGATTGGTCTGGTGATCGATCAGGGATTCTGGCACGCTGCTCCTTTGTGGATCGGTCTGGTGACCGATCCAGCGATGACTAATCGGTCTGGTGACCGATCAGGGAGCACACAGTGAGGTTGGGAACCTACTGTGCTGCTCCTGATCGATCTGGTGACCGATCAGGGAGTATGCGTTTCACCCATTGACTGGCTCCTGATCGGTCTAGTGACCGATCAGGGAGTAAGCAGTGAGGTTGAGTTCACTTGCTGAACTGCTCCTGATCGGTCTGATGACCGATCAGGATCACTGTGCAAATCGTTCTGGTGAATGATCCAGCTTCGCGGGCTCCTCACTAAGATCGATCAGGACGGTTCCTGATCGGTCTGGTGATGATCTGATCGGACTGCTGACCGATCAGGTGACACCCTGATCGGTCAGTTGACCGAGCAGAAGGCTTAGCCTGCGAAACTCAGAAATCGCCCGATATAAGGGTGGATCGGTCAGGTGAACGATCCACGACCTGGGATCGGTCCGGTGATCGGTCCAGGAGAATCACAAAGAAATCGCGATTTCTGATTGAGCGTTGGGGATCGATCAGGACGAATCCTGATCGGTCTGGAACCATCCTGATCGGTCTGGTGACCGATCGGGAGGCTCTCTGATCGGTCAGGTGACCGATCACTTTAATTCAAAATGCACTGTCAGACGCTCTGATCGCGTCTGACCATATTCGATTCGCTGGTGTTTATCTCTAATATTTGATTTACTGCGTGATTTGTTGCTCTAACAGTCTGATTAAGTTACAGGTGACAGGGGAGGATTCAAACACTCAAGGAGAAGTCAAAGAGGGCTTTCCTTGAAGCAGGTTTGTCCCTTTCTCAACTCAGGTTGCAACGGCTGGAGCTGCAGGACTAAAGCCGCTGATTGAAGCTTGGCTGAGGGAGCTCAGGAAGTTCAGTAAGGGTTTAGTGTAGCTGCCGCGTTGGCAGTCAGGCAGCTGTAGGCTGCTGGAGATGAGGTCACTTGTTGCTTAGTGGAGAAACAAAAGGAACGAGAGAGTTTCGGTGGAGTAGAGTTAGACAGTTCTTCAGCTTGTGCTCTTGAGTTCCAGTGCTTTGAGTTCTCCACATTAAGCTTGCTGTGTTCTTGAAGTTTCCAGTATTCCAAGCAAGTAATTGAGAAGCAATCATCCATTACTTGAGCGCTTGAAGGACAGAACAAGAAGCTTGGAGTCCGACAGTGGGAATACACGAAGAAGGGTTCTTGCATGAGATCGCCACTGGGTGGAGCTCATGGAAGCTTACTGTGTTTTTGTCCTTGCTAAGTGTTTGAGTAAGATCCTTCCTGGTGTTTCTTTGTGCTTAATCTATATCCTTGTTTGAAACACACTGTGGAGAGGTTTCTCCACCGAGAAGGAGGTTGCTGAATTATCCGGTGTTAACCGGGGCTTGATCTGCCGACGATCAAGGGATCGCCCACCTTAAGGGCACGCCAAGGAGTAGGGACAAGTTATCCCCGAACCTTGTAAAATCTCCTTGTTAGCGATCTTGCTAATCTTGCTAGTTAGTTTTCGGTTTTAGTTTCTGCACATCCTGTTTTCCATACTTCCGCTGTGCTACTAACAACCTCAAGTGAAGAAACTTGCTAACTCTTCAAGGAAAAGCGATTGGCTATATTCACCCCCCCTCTCTAGCCATCTCGTCACCAACAATGTGTACTAGTCTCCCACACACTTGTTTTTCATCATTTGGGCACATACCCAGTTGCTGAAACAAAATTTAGCCTTGACCAGTCGACTGCCCCCCAGGGCAGTCGACTGATACTCTGAAAATCAAAATTTCAACCTTTCTGACGAAATTCAGAAATGCATCAGAAATTCTATAAATCTCCAAAAATTTCCAAATGTTGTGGAGACATTTGTGGTACCCATACCTACTTGGGAAAAATATTCCAAAATGTATCTATCACCATTCCTAAGTTTGACATAAAATCCAAAACTAGCTAAAAACTTCAATCAAACCTTGCCATAAAGTCCTAGTTTTGGTTTTCTCTTGATGTCTTTGCCCATGCCAACCCACAATGCGTCCCTAGCATTGATTTACATGGAAATTATACATCAAAAATCAATTTTCATGCAATATGACCCCAATGCCATATTTCCATGCATGAAACTCAAAAACACCGTGCCAAAACCCAAGAATTGAGACTCAAGTCCGTCTCCAATTTCTTTGGCACACTCCATGGTCTATCTAGACCTCTAGGAGGAATCCTCCGAAGATCCATTCACCATATATCCCAAGGCTCCTAGAGCTCCCTCTTGAGCTCTTAGCCCTAGCCACCTCCCTAGATGACTCAACCATCACTAGGCCACATCGGTGTTCCACCGGTGACTCTTGGCCTACAAACTTGACACTCTTAACCTTAGACACCTCGTCTTTGGTTAAGTCCTCCTTTTTCCCTTTAAATGGCATCGCCTTGCCATTTTTGGACTCCCCCTTCTTGCCATAATCATATGCTATCCTAGCATATCTCTTTCCCTTGGCATGGGAGACCTTAGATCGGTATCATAGACCCGATCTATCATTGGTGCGGTTTAGGCCACCCAACACCATATCCAAACCCTTAGATCCAACCGTGAATCTCTCTAGGGTTTTCTCTAATTTATCAAGTCTTGCCCTCAAAGCTTGATTTTTCCTTTCTAGACCTTTAACCTTAGAGTCCATAGGTCCACTTTGAGCATTCCTAGGCCTAACTTCCTTTCTAGGCACATTCCTTCCCTTCTTGGGATTAGTGCCATGATCCTTAAATCTAGAGGTCTTGGGTCTATCATTAAGCATGCTCTTCCAAGGGTTTTGATCTACCTTGTTAACCCTAGTCCTATCATTATATTTGAAACCAAAATTATGCACCATTAAGCATGTTTCATGAATGTTAGCATGCATGGATGAGTGATTGATTCTATTTTTATCATGCAAGGAGGATCTTGAATTTAAATTGCACTTTAACCTAGGGTTAGGAATTACCTCCCTTACCCTTGGAGTTCCTCCTTGTTGTGAGCTTCTCTTCTTCCTTTGCTCTTTCTCCCATCTCCTCAAGTGCTCCATCTTCTTGAGCTCTCCTCTCTTTGGGCACTTGGTGTGGTAATGCCCTAGCTCACCACACGTGAAACATCTAATTCTTTTCTTCTTCTCTTGGGCTTCCCCAATCCTACACTTCATGTTAGAATTTAAATGAATTGAAATGGGTCTAGATTTTGCCTCCATTTTACCTTTCGGGCACTTGTCCGTGTAGTGACCCTTTTTGTTGCACCCAAAGCATGTTATATGATCCTTTGATTTGACTTTGGTGGAGGTGGAGGTTTGGTTGACTTTTTTTTTTCAACCTTGGATGACGTCGATGCTTCCTCTTGTTCTTGTATGGTTGAGGGTCTCTCCTCCCACTTAATCCTTGAGATGGAGACCTCTTCCTCTTCTTCTCCTTTACTCAAGGAAGTGGATGATTCTTCACTTGATAGTTCATCCTCTTAGACTCTTGAGCTCTCTTCCTCGGGTTCTTCCACTAATTGACCTCGTGTAGGATTTTCATGAATTTCTTCTATCATTCTCCATAGATCATGTGCAATTTGATATTCTCCTACACGACTCAAAACATTAGTAGGCAAAATATTAACCAAAATATTGGTTACCTTCTCATTGGCCCTTGTTTGTTCTTGTTGCTCTTGATTCCAATACCTTGGTCTAAGCCTCTTCCCGTGCTTATCCTTTGGAATCTCGAAGGGCTCTTCAAGCGCGATCCGAAGGTCCCACTCCATTCCGAACCATGCCTCCATTCTCGCTTTCCAATATTCGAAATTCTCATGGTCGTAGGCCGGCGGAGTGTAGATGTCGTCCCCCAACATATCTTCCATTTTCTTTTCCCTCTAGCGTGTGCTCCCTCGGCGGTTAGTCCGATCAAGAGCGGTCCTCGCTCTGATACCAACTGATAGATCGCTTGCGTTGCTAGAAGGGGGGGGGGTGAATAACACTTTTTCGTTAACATCTCTACAAGATTGTTAACACAGCGGAAATACAAATAAAAATAAATTAATCAAGAGAGAACAATGCTAACAAACCGATTTACTTGGTATCCACCCCGGATGGGTGACTAATCCAAGAATTCGTCGGTGGATCAATCCCCGGATAACCTCTGGCTAGTCCTCGTCGCTCCTTGTGGGTGGAGAAACCTCGCCACAAACTCAAACAAAGCACTGAGCACAAAGACTACTATCTTGCCTTTAACCAAGACAAGATTCGTCAAGAATCTCACCCACCACGAAGTCCTCTTTAAATAGGACTCGGGCTGAAACCCTTGCTACCAGTTGAATGCCCCCAGGGCAGTCGACTGGTGTCACTAAAATTCGACTGTTGCACCCCAATGTTCGAATTCTCAGCCAACTCACCAGCCACCTCCCAGGGCTGAGACCTTTCTGTGAGTTCCATCAGTCGACTGCTCCCAGGCTAGTCGACTGGTCTACTCACCCACCTAAGGTTACCCTTCCTGAGTACATTCCACTCCGCACTCAAACCCTAGGATTTCCCGAGTACAATCACACAACACTCGTACCCTCACGACTCGACTGACTCCTTATCCGTAGCCTCGACTATCGCCTTCGTGCTCTCTTCATCTTCGGCTCCCGTCCCTCGGATGCACGCAAGCCTCCATCTTGCCTCCATGCCATCCTTCACGCATGCCTCGAAGTCCGCACCCCTCAGCTCATCGTCCCTGCTCCATCAAGGTCCCTCGGGTGCACACAAGCCTCCAGCTTGTCTCCATGCCATCCTTCACCGTACCGAGGCCGTCCAGTCAAGTCAATATGTGTACCTGTACATCCTGCACACTCAACATACACATATAAAAACACAAGGGTAAACCTAACTTAAACCCTTTGCCCAAACATCAAAACACTTGGTCGCTCCGGACCACAGATTGCCTCAACACCCATAAGCCTCGATGGCTGCTTGCAGGGCCTCTGGCCTCACTCTCGAAGAGGCAGATTCGTACCATTCCGCCTCATAGCCCTCCATGACCCGTAGACAGAAGAGGAGAAGAAGACGAATTACTCACGCGCAGAAGAAGCTCTACCAAGAGAAGGATGAAGTACACCCAGTCTCCGAACCGGAAATGGAGGCCAGCGTCTGCTTTTTCCCCTCTTATATCTCGACCGACATCCGCCTAGGCACAATGGGAAGAGGACGCGTGGAAAGCTAGGAACCGCTTTGTCCAGACAACCGATCATCGCGAGCTAGCTGTACCAACACACGACCAGGGGGACTTGGGAGGGTAGCCGTTATAATACGTGGCAATAAGGCATTCGTGTCAACATCCTGTTACCCTCGAGAAAGGAGATCATGCGCCTTTATCCCGGGAAGAGAGGTATTATTATAAACCTTCGGGAAGCGGAGAAGCCTTTTTGGAAAAAGAAGAAGGCACAAAAAGGGGATTCCTAGGAACCCTAGACGAAGGAGATAAGATCTAAAAAGGTTTCCCTGCTTATGGCAAGAACGGGCGTAAAGGCAAAGACCCAGGCGAATGCAACTTCTTCATCCCGACACTAGTTCGATCAGTCAGTCACACTTCCTTCGATCAGACTTGAAGGGAGGGACTTGTGATGGGGCTGGATAGCCCGTGCCCGACACGGGGGATGAAGAAGCTAGGGACACGACATAACCTCTCTCCTCGGGCCTCGGGGCCTCCTTTCGGGGGCGCACTTGGGAAGGTTAGTCCAAGGATCCCTCGTGGAAGACCCCTCGAGAGGTGAGGCCCCGAGAGCACTTCGGGAGATATCGCACCTAAGGACCCCCGAGCTCACCTCGGGAGGCGGAGTCCTCGCAACAGCCGACCTCGGATACCGACCTCCCCCCGCTCAGCGCGGGCAATCATCCCCGCTAGAAAAAGTCCACGCACCCCCTCGAGTGTCTCGACCAGAGAAAGAGTGATAATGACGCGGGTTGTTTCAAAGGATATCCCTTTATCATCGAAAGCAGGGGGCGTGGCCTAAATATCGGAGACGTGGCACCGATAAAGGGGGCACGACTAGTCTGTCAGCATGAATATAAAAGGTAGACCAACCCTCCGGTAAGGGGGTTATGATCTCCCATCTTTACATACTATCTTTCTTTCTCAACACAATTCGGACAACCTACTAACTTGAGCGTCGGAGTGGACTCCGTCGGACCCCTGCCGACGTGTCCCCCTAACGCTTGTGTTACTTTCGCAGGACCCCCAAGTTCCTCATCGACGTAGTCATCTCCGCAGGGGTTGAGCCTCAGTGACTGACCATCGCCGACGACTCCTTCCGGAACAAAATTGTTTTTCAAAAATTGGAATTTAAATTTTAAAAATAATTTTCGACAAAATTTTTAAAAAATTAGATTTTTTTAGAAATTAACTAATGTGTTAGACATGTTCTCAAAAATTTTCGAGATTTTTGGATGCTTAAATATTTTTCTATGAATTTTTGCAAGTCATTCTTATTAGCGTTAATATTTCCTTTAACATGTTTTAAATTTTGATATGATTAAATGGGGAGAAATAAGATTACATTATGGGGGAAGATATAATTACAATTTTTTTTAAATTGCCACATATTTTTGAAATATTATATGTTCTTTTATCCTAGCTTAACTCGGGTTGGTGCACATCAAAAAGGGGGAGATTGTAAGTATCCTAAGTGAGTTTTGATGTGGTCAACCGAGTCAAGTTAGATCCTATTATGTTTGATCCCTGTGTTTAAGTGTGCAGGAGCTTAAGAACGTAGGAAATCGTTCAGAAGACATAACAGCCAAGAAAGATGGCACAGGAAGGGAGCCGATGGGTTCGGTGCATCCGAGAGATGCGGAGGTCTGCGGAAGAGTACGTGGGTGGACGAGAATGATGCACACGACGTCCGAGGGACAAGCATCTGGGCGAATGTAAGCTTGAGGAGAAGGCCGGAGGAGGGTTCGAGTGAGCCTAACTTTGGAAGGCCGGAGATCACCCAAGAAGACCCGCTGGAGACTGGTCACCATTGGACTGACCGAAAGCCACTCGGGCGCCCCTATGCACTCAGACGCTCTTGTTCTTGGGCGCTCCAGTGCATATAGAGGCTCGAGAAGTGAAAATCCATCCACAACTAGTTGTTCATGAACGTTGCGAAGTGGATAATCCCTAAGCCACATGTCAGGCACCCCTAAGCATTCGGGGGTTCGTATACGACCACATTAGTGATCGGATAGACTTGACTAGGGCTATAAATAGTCTCCAAAGCTCAGTTACTTTCATTCATTCACTTGTACACGAATTGCATTTCTGTTTTCGTCTGCTTTCTGAGTTTTTCATTGTGTAAGAGGTTTCTCTGTACCAAGGAGTTAATAAGGAGAATCGAGCTATATTTTTGTCTTGGATTAGCAACTGTTTGTGCCTCTTTTCCTTTTTGTTTAATTCATTTTTATGTTTATCTTACAATTGTGAACTAATTGACATCTTTATTGAACAACGACAAAAGATAGTTTTTATTTAAGGGGTAATTTATCTCCCTCTTGTCGACCGCACGAATACCAATATATATATATATAAATAAATTTAAATAATTTTTAAAATAGAATAAATATATTTAAGTACATATGTAATAAGAATTATAAATTATTCATGTATAATATTAATAAATGAATCATGTATACTCATCAATAAAATAATTCCCATTAGTGTTAATATGATAAATAAATAAACATCACCTGTCATCTAGTGGAATTGAATTGAAGGCGTAGCCCATGTCATCTAGTAATTGATTTAATCACATAACCCATCCCATTTTCTAACTCTATTTTATGCTTCATAAGTGATATATGGGAATACATATTTATCAAAAAGCATTTTAGACTTTATTTTTTACCAAAGGACATATATAAAATCAGTTTATTTCTCTTATACCCTTTCCGTCAATAATCCCTTTCCGTAGTTTACTTTTTGAGACATCCAAACTACTTTTTCATAGATTTGATTTTAAAATAATAGATTATGGTTCGAATACAAATATTCTCATCTTTCCTCACCCTATATATCTTTTCTTGTATAACTCTACTCATCACGAACCTTTTATTGCATTTTACTGTGATTGTGAAAATATTAAGAAATAATTAAAAGATTATCCTATAAATAAATAATAAATGATGATTATATAATTTAAAACTGTATTTTTAAAATGGGTTTAATATCAGGTCACGTTGGGCTTGAAATCCCAAAATATCCTGAAATATGAGAATATCAGGCCCTCTGATATTCAAAATTAAAATTATTTTTTAAAAAATAATTATAAATAATTGAAATAAGGATATAATTAGAAAATATAAAATATAAAATATAAATAAAA
>JAGFNQ010003127.1:205696-230260 GCA_024364735.1 Boesenbergia rotunda
CCACCCTTCTTCCTTCTCTACTTCCGCGCACCATAAAGGAGAAGGGAGCTCCTCCTTGTCCTGTGAACATCCGCAGCAGAGGATGTGGAAGATGAGAAGAGGAGAGGAAGAAAACAAAGGTTTTCTACACCTCCACCGCCGGCGCCACCTTTCTCCCTTGTGCTGGCAAACCGCGCCTCCTCCCTCCTCGCTGCACACCAAAACCGACAGAGAAGAGCTCTCCCGGTGGCTGTTGGTTGCTGGTAATGAACTGGAAGAGAAGAGAAGAAGAGAGGAGGATGAAAACCCCTCCTTCTTCACCGCCGGGTTTGCCCTAGGGGAGAGGTGGGAGAGAAGATAGGAGAGAGAGATTTTAGGGTTTAATAATTGGAATAATTTCCAATTAATTGTGGATTAATTATCACCTTGTATCATGACTCCTATGGGGTATCTATAGGGCTAAGGTAGGGACCATGAGGTGTTGGTTCTTGGCCCGCTAATGGATCCAAATCCGATCCATTAATGGAGATCCATTCCACTAATGGATCCCATTGAACTTCCTCACCAACCCCCATATTTTCATATGGGCTCTACCAATTATGAGTCATCCATCTCCCCGTGTTTAAGATATCGAATGCCCGATAATTAATTTAAATTACTGACAATTAAATTAATTATCCTCTTGATCCTTGATTAGTACCACTCAACCTTTTCATCATGTCAGATCATAGTCCACTTGCAAGATTTGACATGACGATCCTTTTTCAGCTCACCAAGGGGGCATCATCATCCTGACTCACCAGGACACAGATTCTGTCAATAATCAATGGCACGCCATGTAGATAAAATTATAACCCAACTTACCGGGCCTATTGATCTAACAGAATAGATCTCGCCCATTGGTAAATCAAAGTAATAATTAATTACCTACATGTGCCCGTTATTATTTTGGGATTTAGAGATTGTACTCCATAATACAATCCGAGGTCTAATCCAATTTATGAAGTCAGTACAAAATTGGATGACCTCTGTTTTGGTCATACTCAATGCACACAAGGTGCACTAGTGTAATTCTATGGTTAAGACAAACCACACCTAATTATACTACAACCATCCCGATGGTTTGTCCAACTCCATCTCGGTTGTGAGCCTCTTTCTTATACTTCTGCAAGGAACTTGATAACATGATCTTCTGTACGATACCACACACCATGTTATCTACAATGCCAAGTATGAGACATTTTGTGCATATACTAATATAAATATGCACCATGTGAGTTTGTGATTCTCTTTACAATGTAAATGTATTCTAACCAAAAGCAAGTCTTTTAGTATACATCCTAATAGTAGCAGCAGGCGCAACAGCAGGAGCAGCCTCCTCATCCTCATCATCATCAGAGCTGGAGGATGCATGACAACGTCGCCAGACCATCACTCCCTGCTGTCTCTCAATCCCAACCAAGGAGAGCTGCCAAGAACCTATCTGGTAGTAGTCCTTGGACATCTGATGAATCTGACCTCTAGCGATGCTAATACCTCTAGATGAAAAGAATTTAGTCAAAATATGACCGAATGACATGTAGATCTTTCTATCGATGTCATGCGACAAATGTATAATAGATGCAAATACATGACAGGCGATGTCAATGTCTAACCTCCTCTCTAAAGCATACATCATTACCAAGTAAGGTAGCCGAATCTTTGATCTCCCCTTGGTGTCAATGGGCAGAATGCAGTCTAGGACAATTTTATACAGAATGTTGCTAACTGCACTCATGCGCCTAGCTATAAAAATACGTTGCAGAGGAGGTCGAGGATTATCGAAATAATGACGGTGAATTTCATCAATGGTTACGTTAGGCAATGTTAAAGGCTCAATTGTTAGATGTATACTAAAAGCTTTGCTTTTGGATAAAATATGTTTACATTTTGAAAGAGAATCGCAAAATCACACAGTGCATATTTATGTTAGTATATGCACAAAATGTCTCATACTTGGCATTGTAGATAACATGGTGCGTGGTGACTCACAGAAGATCATCTTATCAAGTTCCTTGCAGAATTATAAGAAAGAGGCTCACAACCGAGATGGAGTTGGACAAACCATCGAGATGGTTGTAGTGTAATTAGGTATGGTTTATCTTAATCATAGAATTACACTAGTGCACTTTGTGTGCATTGAGTAAGACCAAAAGAGAGGTCATCCAATTTTGTACTGACTTCATAAATTGGATTAGACCTTAGGTTGATATTATGGAGTATGATCTCTAAATCCTAAAATAATAACGGGCAGTTAATTAATTATTACTTTGATTTATCAATGGGTGAGATCTATTCTGTTAGATCGATAGGCCCGGTAAGTTGGGTAATAATTTTATCTACATGGTGTGCCATTGATTATTGACGGAATCTGTGTCCTGGTGAGTCAGGATGCTGCTGCCCCCTTGATGAGCTCAAAAGGATCGTCATGCCAAATCTTGCAAGTGGACTATGGTCCGACATGATGATAAGGTTGAGTGGTACTAATCAAGGATCAAAAGGATAATTAATTTAATTGTCAGTAATTTAAATTAATTATAAGGCATTCAATATCTTAAACACGGGGAGACGGACGACTCATAATAAGTGGAGTCCATATGAAAATATGGGGGTTGGTGAGGAAGTTCAATGGAATCCTTTAGTGGAATGGATCTCCATTAATGGATCGGGTTTGGATCCATTAGCAGGTCAAGAACCAACTCCTCCTCATGGTCCCTACCTTAGCCCTATAATACCCCATAGGAGTCATGATACAAGGCACATAATTAATCCCCAATTAATTGAGAATTAATCCAATTAATTGAAACCCTAAAAAACCCCTCTCCTCTCTCTCTCTCTCCCCTCTCTCTTAGGGTGCCAGCGGTGGAGAAGGAAGAAGCAGCCTTCTTCCCTTCTCCTCCCAACTTTCTCTCCTCCTAGGGCTCGGGCAAGAAAGGAAGAAGCAGCTCTTCTTCATCTTCCTTGGCCGGAGCGAGCTCGTGAGGGAGAACCGGCGGTTGAGAGCTCCATTGCTTGCCCGACGGTGAAGGGTGAAGAAGAAGGATTCTTCTTCTTCCAAGGTGACTGGCGGCAGCTACAAGCAAGGAAAAGGAGAGGGGCTCTTCTTCTAAGGTGGTCGGTCAGCGGCGCAAGGGAAGAAGGAGGAGCAAATTTCTTCCAAGGTGGCCGGCAGCGATCCACTCCTTCGGGTGGGCAACGATGCAAGGCGAAGAAAGGTAAGGGAGTCTTCTTTTCAGGCAGCTGGCGTCGACTCATCTTCTTGGACGATTGCTGGCGAAAGTTGAAGAAGAAAGAGAGGTTCTCTTCCAAGGTGGTCGGCGGCAACCTTCTTCTTGTGGTTGGCCAGTGGTGAACTTAGGAAAGAGCTAGGGTTTTGGCTGGGCATTGGAGTGGAGAGGGAGATTATTTCTCTTCACCTTCATCTTCTCGCTTCAACCTCTTGGTGGCCGGTGCAAACCCATTCTATTGGTGCAAGATGCATCAGTGATATCCTCCTCTAAATGATTCAGTGTTTAACAATATGCTTAAGTTAGTGATACATTGAACAAGGGAAGGGTGAGTCAAGAAAATAGTGCCAAAGTGAAGGAAAGTCCTAGTTAACCTAGGCAATAAGTCCTGGTTCGAAGAATTGGACACTAAGTCTTGATCATGGATTGGGCACTAAGTCCTGACCGCGGGCTGGGCACCTAAGACCTGACCGAGGGTTGGGCACGAAGTCCTGGTTCATGGAATTGTGCAATAAGTATTGCGTCGGTTCGACCTAGGGTTTCGTGGAAATTTGAAGTCAGAACCAAGTCCATAAGGTTAAGAATGTGTGTATATTTGCTTTGTATTTGTGTATCTTGCAGGTACCTAGAATGGAAGACAAAGCAGACAAACAACGGGGTTGGAACCCAGCTAGCTAGGCGCCCCCGTTGAAGGGGGCGCCCTAAAGGAGCTAGGCACCCCCATCAACTGGGGCGCCTCAGTCAAAGAAGGCAGAACAGGCTCAGTGAAGGAAGGCAGAACATGCTTCCATTCAGGTGCCCCGGATGATACAGGCGCCCTGGTTGAAAGTTGTATTTGCTGCTGCGAGTACGAACCAGGGATAAGCTTTGACCAAGTTGATTGAGGCGCCTGAGAGGTCTAGGGCGCCCTGGTCAGAGGCCTTATCGGCTGCGACGAGTTCGACACGGAGATAAGGTTTGACCAAGCCCATTGAGGCGCACCGGTGATCACAGGCGCCTCAATGAAGCCTATAAAAGGGGCTTCGACCCCATGGCTCAGGACACGACTTCCAAACACGATACTAAGCTCCCCAAGTGATGAAAAAGCACTAACGACGAAGCTCTACGACCAGGAGGCTCCAGGAGGAAGTGCGCGACACTTCGGAGGTCCAGATCGGTCGAGTTTCAATTCTATTTGTTCGGTTTGAGTTTATATTTCTACAGTTAAATTTATCTATCTTTCTGTTTGGAACTCTTGCACTGTAAGACGGGTTTCTCCGCCTCCGTAACGTCCGGAAAGGAGACCATTAGTGGACGGGCGTTCCCGTGCTTAGGCCTTGGATGTACTGACCCTGGGGGGTTGGGAACCAAGTAAATCCCACGTGCAATTTGTCGTTTGATTTATCCTTTATTTTTCAATTTTCCGTTGTGGTACTAATGCTCTGTTTAGAACGAATTTTGAAAGTAAGACGAGTTTCCACGAAAAGATTTTACGGTCGATTTTCACCCCCCTCTATCGACGGCACCGATCCTACAATTGGTATCAGAGCCAGACCGCTCTTCACCGAACTAACCGCCGACGGAGCAAAGACGCCATGAGTTGAGGGGGAGCCCAGGGGTGAATCAGGTATATTTTATTTCAAATGTCTGTTTTTAAATTTCATATTACGTGTTTCAAGTGCAGGGAGAGAGGGCACTATAAAAATCAGTGTCCTACTCGTAAGACTCGTTCTTCACTGGTGACAAAAGGCGTACCAGCACCAGGAGGCCGAAAGAACAAAGATCACATCAAATGTTTCAAGTACGAAAAATACGAACACTACAAGAATAAATGTCCAGCAAAGGTACGCAAAATTTACATTCCTAGAAATTTTCAACTTCCTGCACAATCGTATGATAAGTTTGATAATTTTTCTGAAAATTAAATTTATTGCATAGTCAAATTAATATTTTGCATGACCAGTTAGAAAATTTAGATAATGCTAAATTATCAGAAATTAACTTTGTAATCCTTAATGTTAATTTGATAATTTCTAAGGTAAATTCTGAAATTAAATCTGCAAATTCTAATAATATTTCTGTAAATTTTGGAATTAATTCTGTAAATTTAGAAAAATCTGATAATCTTGAGGATAATTTAGAAATTAAATCTGATAATCTTGAAGATAATTTAGAAATTAAATCGGATAATTCTGAATTCAAATTTGAAAATCTTAAGGATAATTCTGAATCAAAATTTGAAAATCTTAAGAATAACTCTGAATTCAAATTTGAAAATCTTATGGATAATTCTGAATTCATATTTGAAAATCTTACTGATAATTCTGACGATTGTGAGAGTAATCCTGAAGATATTAAAGATAATACTGAGGATAACTTTGAGGATAGTGAACTGAAATTCTTTTAGATTATAATTTAATTATAGATAATGTTGAAGATTATTACAAAATATTAACTAGTGGCCCAAATTACTCCACCTACCATGAGGATATTGAAGGATTTAATTTTGAGGATGAGGAGGAAAAGGAATTATCTGAGATCAAGGCTATAGTTAATAAAGTTCACAAATATTCAAATAAATCAGAATTATTAGAAAAAATTGAAAAGATAAATAAAGAAGAAATAGTAAAAGAATCAGAAATTTTTGAAATAATGAAAATGATGAAGCTAACCCCACAATTATTATCTAACCCAAAATTTAAACAATTTCTACATTAATTATTTAAATTCAAATAATCTTTAATTAATTCAAAATTCAAATAATCTTTAATTAATTCAAAATTCAAATAATCTTTAATTAGTTCAAAATTCGAATAATCATTAATTAATTCAAAATTCAATTAATCATTAATTAATTCAAAATTCAATTAATCTTTAATTAATTCGAAATTCAATTAATCTTTAATTAATTCAAAATTTAATTAATCTTTAATTAATTCAAAATTCAATTAATCTTTAATTAATTCAAAATTCAATTAATCTTTAATTAATTCAAAGTTCAATTAATTTTCAAATTCAATTAATCCTTAATTAATTTTAATTCAATTAATCCTTAATTAATCCAACTTCAATTCTTAATTCAACTCTAATTAATTCGTAATTAACTTAGATTCAATTAATTCTTAAATAACTTAAACTTGAATTAAATAAAATATTACCCAAACCACAACAATTAATTTAATAAAATTAAATATGTGAAAGTGGGTTGACATATTCACGGGTTCACACGACATGTATCAAATCGGGAATTTGATACATCTTTAGAAACTTAATTAAATATTTTGACTTGTTGGAATCATGCATTAATACCATGCACATGTATCTACTATTTCTTTAAAATTTATGTCATGTCATTCATATTTAATTTTACGCATGATTTAGAACAGCTATAGGAAAAAAAATAGTTGAAACTTGAACAACCTAGTATTAGGTGGAGGTGAGATGATAGTACGTTAGGGAAGCTCTTCTATTAAGGTCAAGTATATTCTACTTGGTCTGTTTAGTCTGGTGGAACTAGCTGAAGCTACCAATCCAAAACCTAAGATAGTTAGACCAAAAATTTTCAAGAAGTAATTTGAAAATGAATTTTCGATAAAATGCTTTGTCAAGGAAAGAGTTGATGATTCAATAAGGCTACGACCAAAGAAGGCCTTGTGCCTCGCCAAGACCTTGAAGCCGATTACTGAAAATCAAATTCACTTTACTATTTGATAAATTTGAATCTAACACAAGTTTCAATTAAATCTTAGATTTAACAATGAATTAAGAAAAATTATTCAAGCATCTCACAATGTACCCATAAGGCAATCATGCTTGCTGTATTGAGACATCTAAAATGGGTGAGATGTTAAGGACTAATAAATTAAAGAATATTTTTCAAAACTGTTTTCAAAAGTCCTAGAATATTTTTCTAAAAATATATTTTTAAAATAGTGCATTAACATAATAATGTTTTTATGGATTTCATGCTTGTCTGATTTCCAATTGATTATATGTCTTCAAAAATTATATCTTTTTGAAAAATTGTTTGACTCACACAATTAGACACAAGCCTCCTAGGACAACACTAAAGTTCCTTAAGGTACTTAGATAGAGTCAAACGGTGTCGGGTACAGGGGGAGTGGTTTATTCTTTCAAAAATTATGCTTGAAAAATCACTATCTTTTAAAATGTCTTTTAAAATTGTCCTTGAAAAATCACTGTCTTTTAAAATGGTTTTCGAAAACTGTGCTTTAAATACTATTACTTATGTTTTTCGAAAACTATGCCTGACAAATTACCTTCACTTCAAAATATGTTTCGAAATTTCAAAATACATTCTAAAATTGTGACTATGTCTCATTTGATTCTGATAAACCCTAAAGACACAGAGGAAGGTCCACTTCATGATCTACAAGGACTCCTAGGATGTGTCAAATTTAGGGGGAGTCTGAGTCAAAAGAAGAATTTCTGAAAAGTTTTTTTTGGTAATTATTTGTTTTGAAATTATTAGATAATTTTTTTGATCTGAACTAAACCCTAAAGACTTAGAGGAAGAGTACTTGTGGTCAACAAACTTCCTAGGACTGGGTCAAGTTTAGGGGGAGGTCAAATTATAAAGAATTATTTAATATATTTTCATGCACTGCATTATTAAATTCTTTTTGAATACATAATTTTTTTTCAAAGTACTATTTTTTTAATCATATTATCTCTCTATAACTTTCAATCTCTATCATTTTCAAAACAGTTTTTTTTGAAATAATATTTACTTGAGTTGGAGAATTTCCAGGACACTTAGGAAAATATCCTTGTAGTCAACAAGGTTTCCTAGGATTGTGTCAGACTGGAAAAGAAACCAAGTCAAGTAAAATATTATGTTTTAAAAACAAGATTTTTCAAAAGTACTTATACTTTTCAAAAAATTCTAATATTTTTCAAAAGTACTTATACTTTTCAAAAATTCTAATATTTTTCAAAAGTACTTATGCTCTTCAAAATTTTTCAAAAAGTACTTAATTTTTCAAAGATCATAATATTTTCAAAAGTACATGCATTTTTCAAAGATTATAATATTCTTCAAAAGTACTTGTACTTTTCAGAGCTCACATGATTTTCTCAAAAGTTATACACTTTCCAAATGTATTACATTTTTCGAAATGTGCCAGACTGTTGATGCAGTCTGGACCTGACTGTTATTTTGGTGTTGACACCGATTTTAGTTTAGGTGGATGATGTTTGATTATGATTAAGTCCTGATCGGGGATCAGGCATGGTATGAAAAATCCTAGTCTGGAGGGCTAGGTGTTGGAAAATCCTAATCTGGAGGGTTAGGTGTTGAAAATCCTAGCTTGGAGGGCTAGGTGTATGAAAAGTCCTAATTCGGAAGAGGTGGGTGAAAAGTCCTAGCTTGGAGGGCTAAGTGAAAAGTCCTAACTTGGAGGGTTAGGTGCAAATTCCCATCTTGGAGGATTAGGTGAAAAAGTCCTGGCTTGGAGGGTCAGGTGCCTAGCTTGGAGGGCTAGGTTGGATGATGTTCTAACTCGGAAGGGTTGGGTGAAAAGTCCTAGCTTGGAGGGCTAGGTGAAAAGTCCTAGCTTGGAGGGTTAGGTGAAAAGTCCTAACTTGGAGGGTTAGGTGCAAATTCCCAACTTGGAGAGTTAGATGGAAAAATCCTTAGCTTGGAGGGCTAAGGTGGATGAATCCCTAGCTTGGAGGGCTAGGTTTGAGTCCCTGGATCGGTCTGGTGACCAATCAGGGACATTGGCACGCTACTCCTTCGTGGATCGGTCTGGTGACCGATCCAACGATGTCTGATCGGACTGGTGACTGATCAGGGAGCGCACAGTGAGGTTGGGAACCTACTGTGTGGCTCCTGATCGGTCCGGTGACCGATCAGGGAGCAGGCTGCTTCCTTACTGCCTTGCCCCTGATCGGTCTGGTGACTGATCAGGGAGCGGATAGTGAGTGAGTTCCCTTGCTGATCAAGTCCTGAACGGTCCGGTGACCGATCAGGGACTTAGGATCTGATTAAAAAATCACTGTTCATCTGTCTTGATCGGTCTGTGCGACCGATCAGGCTTCACTTTGATCGGTCTGGTGACCGATCAGGCTTCACTCTGATCGGTCCGGTAACCGATCAGGCCTGTGTTGCCGTAAGAGCTGGGAGTCCCAGCAAAGCAATAGATCGGACTGGTGACCGATCCACAAGCCCTGGATCGGTCCGGTGACCGATCACTTTAATTCAAATTGCGTTGTCAGACGCTCTGAACATATCCGATTCTCTGCGCGTCACTTCTGAATCTTGATTTACTGCTTGATATGCTACTCTAACACTCTGATTAAGCTGCAGGTGACAAGGGAGGATTCAAACACTCAAGGAGAAGTCAATGGAGACTTTCCTTGGAGCAGGTTTGTCTGTTTTCCATCTCAGGTTGCAACGGCCGAGCTGCAGACTAGAGCTGAGACTGGAGCTTGAATGAGGGAAGCTCAGGGAGTCCAAGGATAGCTCAGTGGTAGCTGGCATTGGCAGATGAGCAGCTGGGAGCTGCAGGGATGGTGTCATCTGATGCTTGGTGGAGAAACAAAAGGGAGAAGAAGACTTCGGCCGAAGCAGAGAAGTGTTCGACAGTTTTTCTGTGTTGAGCTTGCTGAAGTTCTTGCTGCGCCTTGTGTTTCTCCACAACTTGCTTGCTGTGTTCCTGAAGTCTTCATCATTTTGAGCAAGCAACCGCAATCGAGAAGCAACCAACTCTTACGTGAGTGCTGGGAGGAAAGAACAAGGGGCTTGGAGTCCAACAGTGAGAAGACACGAAGGAGGGAGTCCTTGCGTGAGATCGTCGCTGGGTGGAGCTCAGGATAAGCTCGCTGTGTTCTTGTCCTTGCTAGGTGCTGAGTAAGAGTTTTTCTCTGTGTTTCATTATGCTTAAATCTATATCCTTGTTTGAAATGCTGTGGAGAGGTTTCTCTACCGAGAAGGAGGTTGCGTTATATCCGGTGAACACCGGGGCTTGATCTGCCGACGATCAAGGGATCGCCCACCTTAAGGGCACGCCAAGGAGTAGGGGCAAGACACCTGGATTTCTTTAACGACGCCCTTGGACGCCGGGTACTGGCCTTAGAAAATAAAATACTTACTTTTTCTTATCTTGAATGCCTTGGCATTTTAACGAGCACCTTGTGTGCCCAAATCCCTAAGTCTTGACTTTTGGGGATTTCTTAAGGCCTTGGCCTTTTTTTTTCTTATCTTTATCTTCTCTTTTCTTTTCTCATAACTTTTCTTAGCCCCTAACCTATATAGGGTGCTTAATCAAACTTATACAAGCATGGATTAAACTAGAGTTACATGCAAAATCATAAACTAAAGGAAAAATTTGCATTTTAACTTTCTAACGGGAAAAACTTGCGGAAAACCGCCTCTTACTGCAGGTGAGCAGTACTTACTTCGATATCTTGGACTTACAACCAAGAACGGCGTCGGAGGTTCCGGAGAAACTTGAAGTCTCGGAGATTTCTTCGCGCTCACGCGTTCCTCTCGTCGCGGGGATTCCGAATATAGGAAAATCTCTCGGAGAAGAGCCTTGGCCGGCCACCGGAGGAAAGCCCTAGGCTTGGTGTGGTTGGCGTGTGCACAAGAGAGGGGGAGGGGGTCGGCGGATGGTGAGGAGGAGGAGAAGTTGCCGAACCAAAAATAAAAACCCCACTTAAGTTCTTCTTTTATACCAAGGGGTATTTCGGTTCAACTTACTACTTAACTTAATATCTCTCTATTTTCTTTCAGCACACCCCTGCTGGGGCTCCTGGTTAACCCGACCAACTTAAGTCGTTGATCCCATGGGAGGTCTCGGGTTCAAAACTTGTCCAGGCAACTTTCTGCCGAAAACTCTATTTCTTTTAATAAAAATACTAAACGGACTCGGAAAATTCCATAAAAATATTCTAAAAATTCCTAAAAATATCTAGAATATTTCTAAAACATTTTTAAATAATTTCAAGGACTTTAAGGACTTAAAATGGAAATTTTGGGGCGTTACAATCCCCCATACCTTATGAAAAGTTCGTCCTCGAACTTAGAATAATTCCGGATATTTTTCTCTCATGCTGTCCTCACGTTCCCAAGTAGCCTCCTCATGCTTTTGATTCTGCCAGATGACTTTCACTAGTGGCACTTCTTTATTTCTTAATCTTTTAACTGCTTTGTCCACTATCTGTGTTGGTCTGCTCTCATAGCTAAGATCTTCTTGGATCTGTACTGACTAAGGCTGAATCACTTGGCTAGGATCGTGAATACACTTCTTTAGCATGGAGACATGAAATGTACTGTGAATAGCTGACATATCCTCTGGTAAGTCCAACTCATATGCTACCTTACCAACCCTCTTTATGATCTTGTAGGGTCCTATGTAGCGAGGACTTAGCTTGCCCTTTTTGCCAAATCTCATCACTCCCTTCAGAGGAGCGACCTTGAGGAATACTGAATCTCCAACTTGGAATTCCAGTGGCCTACGGCGTGTGTCAGCATAACTTTTCTGTCTACTCTGGGCAGTCTCAATCCTCTGGCGGATCGTCTGGATAGCCTGAGTGGTCTCATCTATAAGCTCAGTCTGGCTGCCTAGTCCTGACTCCATCTCTTTCTTCTCACCAGCTTCTTGCCAACATATGGGTGATCTGCACTTCCTGCCATATAATGCTTCATAAGGTGCCATCCTGATAGTGGCCTGACAGCTATTGTTGTAGGCAAATTCAGCTAAACACAGGTACTTGCACCAACTGCCTTTAAAATCTAGTGCACAGGCCCTGAGCATATCTTCTAAAATCTGATTTACTCTCTCTGTTTGTCCATCTGTCTGGGGATGGAAAGCTGTGCTGAACTGAAGTCTGGTGCCTAGGGCGTCCTGAACACACCTCCAAAAATGGGAGATGAACCGCCCGTCTCTGTCAGAAATGATAGACTTCGGAACTCCATGAAGCCTGATCACTTCCTTCACATATAACTGCGCCAAATGCTCTACTGAGTGTGACACCTTGATGGCTAGAAAGTGGGCAGACTTGGTCAATCTGTCTACTATCACCCAAACTGCATCGTGTCCATGGGTGGTTCTTGGAAGACCTGTGATAAAGTCCATGGATATTTCTTCCCACTTCCACTCTGGAATGGGAAGTGGCTGTAGAACTCCTCCTGGTCTCTGGTGCTCTGCTTTGACTCTCTGGCAGGTCAAGCAGGTACTGATATATCTGGCCACGTCCCGCTTGAGTCCAGACCACCAGAATCTTTGCTTTACATCTTGGTACATCTTGGTAGAACCAGGATGCATAGAGTACGGGGTACTGTGGGCTTCTTCTAAAATATTCTTTCTTAGTTCCTCATCATTGGGGACGCAAAGGCGATCTCCAAGATAGAGGATGCCACTATCTGATACTCGAAACTCTGAATTTTTCTGCCTCTTGAATCTCCTGCTTGATCTTCTGGATCTCTGGGTCTTGACTTTGCTTTCTTTGTACATCCACAAGCAGGGTTGACTCTAGAGTCAATGCAGAATGTTGCCCAATTATTACCTCGACTCCAAAATCCTTTATTTCTTTCTGAAGTGGTAGAGACAGTGATGATAGGGACATCAGTGCTGCACAGGATTTTCTGCTCAGTGCATCTGCCACTTTATTAGCTTTACCTGGGTGGTAGAGGATTTCACAGTCATAATCTTTGACCAACTCTAGCCACCTGCGCTGCCTCATATTCAGATCCTTTTGAGTGAAGAAGTACTTCAAACTCTGATGGTCTGTGAAGATTCTGCACTGCACTCCATACAGGTAGTGTCTCCAGAGCTTCAGTGCAAAAACCACAGCTGCTAGCTCAAGGTCATGTGTAGGGTAATTCTTCTCATAGTCCTTGAGCTGTCTGGAGGCATATGCTATTACCTTTCCTTCTTGCATGAGGACAGCTCCAAGGCCCATCTTGGATGCATCACTGTAGATGTCAAAGGCCTTGTCACCCTCTGGAACCGTCAGGATGGGAGCACTGGTCAGTCTCTTCTTCAGCTCTAGAAAACTGTGCTCGCATTTATCTGACCATTCAAACTTCTTGTTCATTCTGGTCAAGGCTGTGAGTGGAGAGGTTATTCTGGAAAAGTCCTCCACAAATTTTCTGTAATATCCTGCCAGGTCTAAGAAACTCCTGATTTCACTGGCATTCTTGGGTCTACACCAGTTGCTGACCGCTTCTATCTTGGCTGGATCAACTTGAATGCCTTCTTTGGATACAATGTGACCTAGGAAGGTCACATGATCTATCCAAAACTCGCACTTTGAGAATTTTGCATAAAGCTTCTCCTGCTGGAGGATCTGCAGCACTATCCTCAAGTGTGTAGCATGGTCCTCTGGAGTCTGTGTCCCTCTTGTCCACATGAGTAGCATCCAGTTACACCCAAAAGGCATGCTCCTGGATGGGTCTTCCCACACTTAGGACAAGGTGGATACCTAGCTTGCTTGTTCTCTGAGTTTCCTTTTTGGCTGCCAGGCCACTGCTTCCTTTTGTGGTTCTTGTTCTTCCAGTTCTGGTTATTTGACTGAGGCTTCTGGCCTCCGGTTGTCTTGTTCTCAATCAGGACTGGCTTCTGCTGTGTTTGCTGTGCCTTGATGCTATTCAGATAGTGCTCTGAGATTAGAACACTACTGACCAACTCCTCGCTGGTCTGGGGTCGGTGCGTCCCGCTGTTCACGTTGAGTGCTATCTCAGGGTTCAGCATGCGGAGCATCAGTCTGACTCACTCCTTCTCTGTGCTGACTAGCTCTGGGCAGAGGCGAGCTAGTCTGTTGAACTTCGCGACTGCTTCTCCCACTGGTAGGTTACCCTGTCTGAACTCCATGAAGTCCTCGTAGTGCTTGTTGGTAACCCGCATGTGGAAGAACTCCTCATAGAACTCTTGCTCGAAATCTGTCCAGCTCATCTGGTTGACTATCCTCTTACTCTTGACTCGCTCCCACCACATACGAGCATCTCCAGTTAGGCAGAAGGAGGCACATTTGACCTTCTCGATTCTGGCCAGTCAAGAAGCTCCATTGTGCTCTCTAAAGTCTTGAACCAAGCCTGGGCATCCCAGGGCTCAGTCGTGTCTGAGAAGCTTTCAGGTTTCAGCCTCTGCCACTGGACGAGGTATGCTTCTTGTCTTCGGTTCACGGCAGGGGTCTCCTGTGCGACTGGTGGAACTTCAGCCACCACTGGAGTTCCCACTCCTGCTGTGGGTGGTGTAGGGGGCACTGGGTGCTGATTTGCCATCAGTGTGGCGATGGTCTTCTGTTGTTCTGAAATCTGAGCTTGCATTTGAGCAATGACTGCCATCAGGTTTGGCTGTTCTGTGCCAGGCTCATTGTTATCTTGAACTGGGGTTCCGTTCCTTGCATTAGGGCTCGGCCTCTTCTTGCCATCTAATAATGCATAAGGGAACCAGAAATTACTACTACCTCTCTAGGTATAAACTTGTCTTCTTACTTAGTAACCTAACATCCATTCTAGGGATTAAACATGATTCCGTGATACTAAGGTATTAAATATGCTTCCTTGTTCTATGCACATATGAGTAAGTACTTAAGCATTTCTCTATACTGCAATTAAATAAAGGAGCAATAGAAAAACTGAAACTTAAAGCTTTCTTACTTGAAGACGGCAAGGTTGATGCTGATGTGTGTGTGATGCTGGAGAATGGGAACTGCTCTGATACCACCTGTAGCGCCCCGCCTTCTCTACCTTAGACGGACCGCTACTTTTCTACTTCTTGACTCTAATGCACGACTAAGAATGCGGAACTTCTTTTTTTTTCTTTTAAATTCATCTAGGGATGATATTCTAACTCTAATAGTCATGCATGATACAATGGCATACTTCCTTTCTCTAGAACTTCACTGCAATGGTACCAGTCGACTGCCATCTAACCAGTCGACTGGTATCGGCCACAGAAAGTTTCTGGGCGCGGCACCAGTCGACTGGCCTCTTGGCAGTCGACTGATGCATCGAACAGAAGCTGCCGTTCGATAGGGCAGTCGACTGATACTGAACCAGTCGACTGGCACGCCTGAAAATCTGAAATTCAGATTCGAAACCTTGTCTCAATAGTCCACCAAACTTATAGTTTCAAGCCATACAAAGACACAACACCATTTCTATACTCTATACTAGTTTCCTAAACATTTTAGCCAATCAAAACAACTTCATAAACTCGAAATTAGAACTTTTGCGGAAGAAATTAAGTTATGAAAATCTATATGAACTTTAAACTAGAGTTTTGTACCAAACTTAACTCCTATGCATCCATAACACCAAAACACATGTTCTACACCTTACTAAAGCATTTTGAATGTAATGCAACTTTTCTAAGCATATTTATAGCAATAAAAACTTGATTCAAAGGGAAACTCACCATATCTTGGCACATGCATCAAATATCTCCATCAAGTATCAATATTCAAAACTACTCACACTTATACTCATCCAATGCAATCATAAGGATATGTATGCTAAATAAAATGACATGGAATCTTTACTCATGGTTTTAGGATATGCAAAATATCTAAAACGCAAATACTTGGATAAATGCTATAGATCTAACTTAAACTAAGACTTTATAATAAATGCACTTTAAGTCCTTCATTCATCTTGTCCCAAGGACCTCTCCAAGGTCAGCCACCACACACACGTCACTCAGCACCGCCTTGTCGCCTTCCTTCAGAATTGCTTACCTTTACCCTTACCTGCAGCAAGAGGAAATGCAACTAATAAGCATAAAGCTTAGTAAGTACTATCTAGCTCACAAAATCTCGAAATGTGCAACATGCTTTTTAAACAATGGAAATCACATGAGATACTTTGATGCTTAAAAGAACACTAAAACATGTATAACTCAGGACATGCATACTCAAGCATTAATAAGTCTTAACTTACTTGTTCTTGGCTTAACTTGAAACTTTAGCAATTCTTTAACTTTAAATCTTTCTTTAACTTTTAGAAAACTTCTTTAAACTTTAGAAAACTTTGCTAAAGCATATACTTGAAAATAATAACTCACTTGGATCCACTTAAGACGTAAGTACCATCTTATGCGCGTTCCCTAAAAGGTTGGGGTAGCGAGCCACCAATCCTAATAGAGCAGACCTTGGTCTACCAGGGCCAAGACCTTGGAATTGGACACCTGGATTTCTTTAACGACGCCCTTGGACGCCGGGTACTGGCCTTAGAAAATAAAATACTTACTTTTTCTTATCTTGAATGCCTTGGCATTTTAACGAGCACCTTGTGTGCCCAAATCCCTAAGTCTTGACTTTTGGGGATTTCTTAAGGCCTTGGCCTTTTCTTTTCTTATCTTTATCTTCTCTTTTCTTTTCTCATAACTTTTCTTAGCCCCTAACCTCATATAGGGTGCTTAATCAAACTTATACAAGCATGGATTAAACTAGAGTTACATGCAAAATCATAAACTAAAGGAAAATTGCATTTTTAACTTTCTAACGGGAAAAACTTGCGGAAAACCGCCTCTTACTGCAGGTGAGCAGTACTTACATCGATATCTTGGACTTACAACCAAGAACGGCGTCGGAGGTTCCGGAGAAACTTGAAGTCTCGGAGATTTCTTCGCGCTCACGCGTTCCTCTCGTCGCGGGGATTCCGAATATAGGAAAATCTCTCGGAGAAGAGCCTTGGCCGGCCACCGGAGGAAAGCCCTAGGCTTGGTGTGGTTGGCGTGCGCACAAGAGAGGGGGAGGGGGTCGGCGGATGGTGAGGAGGAGGAGAAGTTGCCGAACCAAAAATAAAAACCCCACTTAAGTTCTTCTATTTATACCAAGGGGTATTTCGGTTCAACTTACTACTTAACTTAATATCTCTCTATTTTCTTTCAGCACACCCCTGCTGGGGCTCCTGGTTAACCCGACCAACTTAAGTCGTTGATCCCATGGGAGGTCTCGGGTTCAAAACTCGTCCAGGCAACTTTTTGCCGAAAACTCTATTTCTTTTAATAAAAATACTAAACGGACTCGGAAAATTCCATAAAAATATTCTAAAAATTCCTAAAAATATCTAGAATATTTCTAAAACATTTTTAAATAATTTCAAGGACTTTAAGGACTTAAAATGGAAATTTTGGGGCGTTACAATCCCCCATACCTTATGAAAAGTTCGTCCTCGAACTTAGAATAATTCTGGATATCTTTCTCTCATGCTGTCCTCACGTTCCCAAGTAGCCTCCTCATGCTTTTGATTCTGCCAGATGACCTTCACTAGTGGCACTTCTTTGTTTCTTAATCTTTTAACTGCTTTGTCCACTATCTGTGTGGTCTGCTCTCATAGCTAAGATCTTCTTGGATCTGTACTGACTAGGCTGAATCACTTGGCTAGGATCGTGAATACACTTCTTTAGCATGGAGACATGAAATGTACTGTGAATAGCTGACATATCCTCTGGTAAGTCCAACTCATATGCTACCTTACCAACCCTCTTTATGATCTTGTAGGGTCCTATGTAGCGAGGACTTAGCTTGCCCTTTTTGCCAAATCTCATCACTCCCTTCATAGGAGCGACCTTGAGGAATACTGAATCTCCAACTTGGAATTCCAGTGGCCTACGGCGTGTGTCAGCATAACTTTTCTGTCTACTCTGGGCAGTCTCAATCCTCTGGCGGATCGTCTGGATAGCCTGAGTGGTCTCATCTATAAGCTCAGTCTGGCTGCCTAGTCCTGACTCCATCTCTTTCTTCTCACCAGCTTCTTGCCAACATATGGGTGATCTGCACTTCCTGCCATATAATGCTTCATAAGGTGCCATCCTGATAGTGGCCTGACAGCTATTGTTGTAGGCAAATTCAGCTAAACACAGGTACTTGCACCAACTGCCTTTAAAATCTAGTGCACAGGCCCTGAGCATATCTTCTAAAATCTGATTTACTCTCTCTGTTTGTCCATCTGTCTGGGGATGGAAAGCTGTGCTGAACTGAAGTCTGGTGCCTAGGGCGTCCTGAACACACCTCCAAAAATGGGAGATGAACCGCCCGTCTCTGTCAGAAATGATAGACTTCGGAACTCCATGAAGCCTGATCACTTCCTTCACATATAACTGCGCCAAATGCTCTACTGAGTGTGACACCTTGATGGCTAGAAAGTGGGCAGACTTGGTCAATCTGTCTACTATCACCCAAACTGCATCGTGTCCATGGGTGGTTCTTGGAAGACCTGTGATAAAGTCCATGGATATTTCTTCCCACTTCCACTCTGGAATGGGAAGTGGCTGTAGAACTCCTCCTGGTCTCTGGTGCTCTGCTTTGACTCTCTGGCAGGTCAAGCAGGTACTGATATATCTGGCCACGTCCCGCTTGAGTCCAGACCACCAGAATCTTTGCTTACATCTTGGTACATCTTGGTAGAACCAGGATGCATAGAGTACGGGGTACTGTGGGCTTCTTCTAAAATATTCTTTCTTAGTTCCTCATCATTGGGGACGCAAAGGCGATCTCCAAGATAGAGGATGCCACTATCTGACACTCGAAACTCTGAATTTTCTGCCTCTTGAATCTCCTGCTTGATCTTCTGGATCTCTGGGTCTTGACTTTGCTTTCTTTGTACGTCCACAAGCAGGGTTGACTCTAGAGTCAATGCAGAAAGTTGCCCAATTATTACCTCGACTCCAAAATCCTTTATTTCTTTCTGAAGTGGTAGAGACAGTGATGATAGGGACATCAGTGCTGCACAGGATTTTCTGCTCAGTGCATCTGCCACTTTATTAGCTTTACCTGGGTGGTAGAGGATTTCACAGTCATAATCTTTGACCAACTCTAGCCACCTGCGCTGCCTCATATTCAGATCCTTTTGAGTGAAGAAGTACTTCAAACTCTGATGGTCTGTGAAGATTCTGCACTGCACTCCATACAGGTAGTGTCTCCAGAGCTTCAGTGCAAAAACCACAGCTGCTAGCTCAAGGTCATGTGTAGGGTAATTCTTCTCATAGTCCTTGAGCTGTCTGGAGGCATATGCTATTACCTTTCCTTCTTGCATGAGGACAGCTCCAAGGCCCATCTTGGATGCATCACTGTAGATGTCAAAGGCCTTGTCACCCTCTGGAACCGTCAGGATGGGAGCACTGGTCAGTCTCTTCTTCAGCTCTAGAAAACTGTGCTCGCATTTATCTGACCATTCAAACTTCTTGTTCATTCTGGTCAAGGCTGTGAGTGGAGAGGTTATTCTGGAAAAGTCCTCCACAAATTTTCTGTAATATCCTGCCAGGTCTAAGAAACTCCTGATTTCACTGGCATTCTTGGGTCTACACCAGTTGCTGACCGCTTCTATCTTGGCTGGATCAACTTGAATGCCTTCTTTGGATACAATGTGACCTAGGAAGGTCACATGATCTATCCAAAACTCGCACTTTGAGAATTTTGCATAAAGCTTCTCCTGCTGGAGGATCTGCAGCACTATCCTCAAGTGTGTAGCATGGTCCTCTGGAGTTTGTGTCCCTCTTGTCCACATGAGTAGCATCCAGTTACACCCAAAAGGCATGCTCCTGGATGGGTCTTCCCACACTTAGGACAAGGTGGATACCTAGCTTGCTTGTTCTCTGAGTTTCCTTTTTGGCTGCCAGGCCACTGCTTCCTTTTGTGGTTCTTGTTCTTCCAGTTCTGGTTATTTGACTGAGGCTTCTGGCCTCCGGTTGTCTTGTTCTCAATCAGGACTAGCTTCTGCTGTGTTTGCTGTGCCTTGATGCTATTCAGATAGTGCTCTGAGATTAGAGCACTACTGACCAACTCCTCGCTGGTCTGGGGTCGGTGCGTCCCGCTGTTCACGTTGAGCGCTATCTCAGGGTTCAGCATGCGGAGCATCAGTCTGACTCACTCCTTCTCTGTGCTGACTAGCTCTGGGCAGAGGCGAGCTAGTCTGTTGAACTTCGCGACTGCTTCTCCCACTGGTAGGTTACCCTGTCTGAACTCCATGAAGTCCTCGTAGTGCTTGTTGGTAACCCGCATGTGGAAGAACTCCTCATAGAACTCTTGCTCGAAATCTGTCCAGCTCATCTGGTTGACTATCCTCTTACTCTTGACTCGCTCCCACCACATACGAGCATCTCCAGTTAGGCAGAAGGAGGCACATTTGACCTTCTCGATTTCTGGCCAGTCAAGAAGCTCCATTGTGCTCTCTAAAGTCTTGAACCAAGCCTGGGCATCCCAGGGCTCAGTCGTGTCTGAGAAGCTTTCAGGTTTCAGTCTCTGCCACTGGACGAGGTATGCTTCTTGTCTTCGGTTCACGGCAGGGGTCTCCTGTGCGACTGGTGGAACTTCAGCCACCACTGGAGTTCCCACTCCTGCTGTGGGTGGTGTAGGGGGCACTGGGTGCTGATTTGCCATCAGTGTGGCGATGGTCTTCTGTTGTTCTGAAATCTGAGCTTGCATTTGAGCAATGACTGCCATCAGGTTTGGCTGTTCTGTGCCAGGCTCATTGTTATCTTGAACTGGGGTTCCGTTCCTTGCATTAGGGGCTCGGCCTCTTCTTGCCATCTAATAATGCATAAGGGAACCAGAAATTACTACTACCTCTCTAGGTATAAACTTGTCTTCTTACTTAGTAACCTAACATCCATTCTAGGGATTAAACATGATTCCGTGATACTAAGGTATTAAACATGCTTCCTTGTTCTATGCACATATGAGTAAGTACTTAAGCATTTCTCTATACTGCAATTAAATAAAGGAGCAATAGAAAAACTGAAACTTAAAGCTTTCTTACTTGAAGACGGCAAGGTTGATGCTGATGTGTGTGTGATGCTGGAGAATGGGAACTGCTCTGATACCACCTGTAGCGACCCGCCTTCTCTACCTTAGACGGACCACTACTTTATCTACTTCTTGACTCTAATGCACGACTAAGAATGCGGAACTTCTTTTTTTTTCTTTTAAATTCATCTAGGGATGACATTCTAACTCTAATAGTCATGCATGATACAATGGCATACCTCCTTTCTCTAGAACTTCACTGCAATGGTACCAGTCGACTGCCATCTAACCAGTCGACTGGTATCGGCCACAGAAAGTTTCTAGGCACGGCACCAGTCGACTGGCCTCTTGGCAGTCGACTGATGCATCGAACAGAAGCTGCCGTTCGATAGGGCAGTCGACTGATATTGAACCAGTCGACTGGCACGCCTGAAAATCTGAAATTCAGATTCGAAACCTTGTCTCAATAGTCCACCAAACTTATAGTTTCACGCCATACAAAGACACAACACCATTTCTATACTCTATACTAGTTTCCTAAACATTTTAGCCAATCAAAACGACTTCATAAACTCGAAATTAGAACTTTTGCGGAAGAAATTAAGTTATGAAAATCTATATGAACTTTAAACTAGAGTTTTGTACCAAACTTAACTCCTATGCATTCATAATACCAAAATACATGTTCTACACCTTACTAAAGCATTTTAGAATGTAATGCAACTTTTCTAGGCATATTTATAGCAATAAAAACTTGATTCAAAGGGAAACTCACCATATCTTGGCACATGCATCAAATATCTCCATCAAGTATCAATATTCAAAACTACTCATACTTATACTCATCCAATGCAATCATAAGGATATGTATGCTAAATAAAATGACATGGAATCTTTACTCATGGTTTTAGGATATGCAAAATATCTAAAACGCAAATACTTGGATAAATGCCATAAGATCTAACTTAAACTAAGACTTTATGATAAATGCACTTTAAGTCCTTCATTCATCTTGTCCCAAGGACCTCTCCAAGGTCAGCCACCACACACACGTCACTCAGCACCGCCTTGTCGCCTTCCTTCAGAATTGCTTACCTTTACCCTTACCTGCAGCAAGAGGAAATGCAACTAATAAGCATAAAGCTTAGTAAGTACTATCTAGCTCACAAAATCTCGAAATGTGCGAACATGCTTTTTAAACAATGGAAATCACATGAGATACTTTTATGCTTAAAAGGAACACTAAAACATGTATAACTCAAGACATGCATACTCAAGCATTAATAAGTCTTAGCTTACTTGTTCTTGGCTTAACTTGAAACTTTAGCAATTCTTTAACTTTAAATCTTTCTTCAACTTTTAGAAAACTTCTTTAAACTTTAGAAAACTTTGCTAAAGCATATACTTGAAAATAATAACTCACTTGGATCCACTTAAGACGTAAGTACCATCTTATGCGCGTTCCCTAAAAGGTTGGGGTAGCGAGCCACCAATCCTAATAGAGCAGACCTTGGTCTACCAGGGCCAAGACCTTGGAATTGGACACCTGGATTTCTTTAACGACGCCCTTGGACGCCGGGTACTGGCCTTAGAAAATAAAATACTTACTTTTTCTTATCTTGAATGCCTTGGCATTTTAACGAGCACCTTGTGTGCCCAAATCCCTAAGTCTTGACTTTTGGGGATTTCTTAAGGCCTTGGCCTTTTCTTTTCTTATCTTTATCTTCTCTTTTCTTTTCTCATAACTTTTCTTAGCCCCTAACCTATATAGGGTGCTTAATCAAACTTATACAAGCATGGATTAAACTAGAGTTACATGCAAAATCATAAACTAAAGGAAAAATTTGCATTTTAACTTTCTAACGGGAAAAACTTGCGGAAAACCGCCTCTTACTGCAGGTGAGCAGTACTTACTTCGATATCTTGGACTTACAACCAAGAACGGCGTCGGAGGTTCCGGAGAAACTTGAAGTCTCGGAGATTTCTTCGCGCTCACGCGTTCCTCTCGTCGCGGGGATTCCGAATATAGGAAAATCTCTCGGAGAAGAGCCTTGGCCGGCCACCGGAGGAAAGCCCTAGGCTTGGTGTGGTTGGCGTGTGCACAAGAGAGGGGGAGGGGGTCGGCGGATGGTGAGGAGGAGGAGAAGTTGCCGAACCAAAAATAAAAACCCCACTTAAGTTCTTCTTTTTATACCAAGGGGTATTTCGGTTCAACTTACTACTTAACTTAATATCTCTCTATTTTCTTTCAGCACACCCCTGCTGGGGCTCCTGGTTAACCCGACCAACTTAAGTCGTTGATCCCATGGGAGGTCTCGGGTTCAAAACTTGTCCAGGCAACTTTCTGCCGAAAACTCTATTTCTTTTAATAAAAATACTAAACGGACTCGGAAAATTCCATAAAAATATTCTAAAAATTCCTAAAAATATCTAGAATATTTCTAAAACATTTTTAAATAATTTCAAGGACTTTAAGGACTTAAAATGGAAATTTTGGGGCGTTACAATCCCCCATACCTTATGAAAAGTTCGTCCTCGAACTTAGAATAATTCCGGATATTTTTCTCTCATGCTGTCCTCACGTTCCCAAGTAGCCTCCTCATGCTTTTGATTCTGCCAGATGACTTTCACTAGTGGCACTTCTTTATTTCTTAATCTTTTAACTGCTTTGTCCACTATCTGTGTTGGTCTGCTCTCATAGCTAAGATCTTCTTGGATCTGTACTGACTAAGGCTGAATCACTTGGCTAGGATCGTGAATACACTTCTTTAGCATGGAGACATGAAATGTACTGTGAATAGCTGACATATCCTCTGGTAAGTCCAACTCATATGCTACCTTACCAACCCTCTTTATGATCTTGTAGGGTCCTATGTAGCGAGGACTTAGCTTGCCCTTTTTGCCAAATCTCATCACTCCCTTCAGAGGAGCGACCTTGAGGAATACTGAATCTCCAACTTGGAATTCCAGTGGCCTACGGCGTGTGTCAGCATAACTTTTCTGTCTACTCTGGGCAGTCTCAATCCTCTGGCGGATCGTCTGGATAGCCTGGTGGTCTCATCTATAAGCTCAGTCTGGCTGCCTAGTCCTGACTCCATCTCTTTCTTCTCACCAGCTTCTTGCCAACATATGGGTGATCTGCATTTCCTGCCATAATGCTTCATAAGGTGCCATCCTGATAGTGGCCTGATAGCTATTGTTGTAGGCAAATTCAGCTAAACACAGGTACTTGCACCAACTGCCTTTAAAATCTAGTGCACAGGCCCTGAGCATATCTTCTAAAATCTGATTTACTCTCTCTGTTTGTCCATCTGTCTGGGGATGGAAAGCTGTGCTGAACTGAAGTCTGGTGCCTAGGGCGTCCTGAACACACCTCCAAAAATGGGAGATGAACCGCCCGTCTCTGTCAGAAATGATAGACTTCGGAACTCCATGAAGCCTGATCACTTCCTTCACATATAACTGCGCCAAATGCTCTACTGAGTGCGACACCTTGATGGCTAGAAAGTGGGCAGACTTGGTCAATCTGTCTACTATCACCCAAATTGCATCGTGTCCATGGGTGGTTCTTGGAAGACCGGTGATAAAGTCCATGGATATTTCTTCCCACTTCCACTCTGGA